>JBCEWC010014397.1:0-14395 GCA_038996855.1 Solanum aculeatissimum
AATCTAACTATAATTCTAATTGATAAATGATTAAAAAAATTTAAGTTTAATTTCAAATTCTATTTTTAAAATTAAAAGGGAGTATGTTGGTTTGAATAAGGGGAAAAAAAGTGAACCACGCTGTGGTTCGAACCCAGGACATCCAGAGAGTAAAACGCCCCCAAACCACGCAAGCTGTGAGCTCTTTGATACAAGCAGTGTCCCTTTTAATTATCTTTATCTATTATGTTAAATACATATATATATATGTATGTATATTTAGTAAAAAAATTCGACGAAGCCGTGTCACGTGACACCCCTTAAGTATACTTAGATCCGCCCCTGCTGCTTCCCTTTTAGCTTGTCAAATTTTTTTATCCTTTCTATTTCTGTTACAACTTCCATAACATTAGGAAATGAGCTCGCTATCTAGTCTGCATACCTATATATTTTGAGCAGTTATGTGTAAATAAGTCATACACTCAATGTGAAATTCAGTTTGGGAACCTTTTTATTTTGTCTTCTATTCTGAAGTTGTATTTTCAATAATGTAATTCCTGATTCCTACTGGGAGAATATCAGTGGCTAACAAATTCTTTTTAGGGAAACAATTTTCATATGAAGCAATAAACTCTGATGATGTAGCTACACTTATTTATACCAGTGGAACCACTGGTAATCCAAAAGGTGTCATGCTTACACATAAAAATCTGCTTCACCAGGTTTGCAATTGTACATTTACTCTAGTGCTAAGAATTCTTTAGTTGATCTCGTTTTTTCATGTTCATCTGTGTCTTATTACCTTTATCCTGTTGATTTATTCTTGGTTATATGAAAAGCAGCTAAACATTAACTTGAGTTACAAATTTGGGGAAAAGGATTGCTGGACCAATCACTGTTTAAACTTGAGCACTATCTCATTTTAAAATTAATGATTTATTAGATTCTGTACTCTTGTGATTTTTTCTCGCAGAAAAACAAATAGAAACCCCTGGGGAAAGACGTCAATGAGAAAAAGTTGGGTTGAGAAGTGAGGTTTAGTATTGTGAAAGAGAGAAAATTTCTTGCTGAATTGTAGGTTAACTACTAAGTGGGCTCCTTATGTAGGTCTTTTAAAGAAAGAACTATACTTTTTGAATTTTTAGTTATGATATTATCATCGAGGATATTCACCAGATATTTAACAATTTTCTTGACTTTCAGAAGTTCCCAAACTCAAGGTGGTGAAATGTCATGAATTTACTTATTTCAGATACAAGAGATGCTAAACTAATACTTGAATAGTGAGCTTATTGCCTTAATGTTGCTAGTACAATGAAGAGTCACCAAAAGAAAAATAGTATGAAATTATTTTTCCCTTTCAAGTTGATGGTAACTATGTAGTGATAGAAGGTGCTTCTTGTAGCATATAAGGAGATGGATCCTTACTTCGTCATTGTGAAGAGGAAACATTACACAAATCTTTAGGACATCATTAGCGTAGCTTGAATTGACAACTTAGAGTAATTAGAAAAGTTGTTCTCGACAATGATCGAAAATTTAATGTCCAGAAAAAATTCTCAATGTACGAAGTCTGATATCACGAAGAAAAAGAAGAGCAAACGGGGCTTTGGAGAATATATTGCTTTAAATGTTGCCAAGATAGTCTTCTCAAGAGGCATTTAGCCTTAACGGCAACAGGAAAGAAACGTGTTGTCTTCGAAACTGTCACTAGAAAGAGTCATGGTTCTACCAGAGCAATCACTCTAAAGAGGCATGGTACCAGCAGAATGTCACATAATAGAGTTAGAATGCCACTAAGACGTCACCAGAAAGAATCGCCGTACAGTCAGAACTAATCAGTGCAAAAGCAGCCTGAATACTAGAACCAAAAAAACAGTTCCGTGATGATCTTAATTACTTGAATGGTGCCTTTGTTCTTACTATTACCATTCTACATAGAAAATAGTGTTTCTGCTGTTGCTGGTATTTTCTTATTGACCTTCTGTTTGGTTGGTTTTCTATCAGCCTGAATAACTTCCAAAGGTATCTGTGGTGTTGATAAGTATGCTATATTGCTAATTATTGGGTACGTAAAGTTGTTGACATCCCTGTATTCTCTTTGTTAGATTTTGAATCTTTGGGAGATTGTGCCTGCTGTACCTGGGGACAGATTTTTAAGCATGCTTCCACCTTGGCATGCATATGAACGTGCTTGTGAATATTTCATATTCACAAATGGAATAGAGCAAGTGTACACAACCATAAGGAATTTGAAGGTGTGTTCATTTGTATTTGTTTCTTATTTAATCAAGCTGTACCCCCTTTTTCGCCCGCAATCATGTTTTGAAAGAGTCTAAAACATTGATCTGAGCAACCTCCTTACTGTTGTAGGAAGATTTGCAGCGTTATCAGCCACATTACCTGATAAGTGTTCCTCTAGTGTATGAGACGTTGCACAGGTATAATCTTCTCATTCCTTTGATTTTCTTGTTGCTTAAATTGTTGGAAAATTTTGTGTCTAATGACATTTCTTGTGTTATCCTCTTTTTGTTATTTTATATTATTACATAATAATTGATTATGAACTTTACAGTGGAATTCTAAAGCAGATCAATTCAAACTCTGCTGCTCGTAAACTCATTGCCCAATTATTTTTAAGGATCAGTATGGTGTACATGGAGGCGAAAAGGATTTACGAGGTTAACCCCTAATATTGTTGTACAAGTTTTCAACTTATATGCACCAATAGTATTTTCATTTTGAATAATAGTTACTCGTTAAATAGTATAATTACTGTGCAATATTTGGAAACAGTATATCTACTTGAATACTGAAGCATATTGAGTGTATGAATATTGTCGTAAGGTGGTTAGCAATATAAACAGACCTGTGACCATGACCGGGCGGTGAACCCATACCTACTCTTTTCCGAAAACAAAAATGTTGGAACCTGAAAGCTCATTTTGCTCTATCTGAGTTTACTTCAATCCCTAAACCTCTCAATTATTGCCCTGGGCTGTACCACAGAGTTTAAGGAAATCATTTATGCTACCTGTTCCTCTCCAACTCCATTATTGCTTCACATGTAAAGTGGGACTTCTAAAGTATTACTTGTTAAAATGGACGCCGAAGATTGAACTCTTGAACTTTAGATGCTATGCTCTGCATATGTAATGGGTGTAGAAAATGGATTGATAGCTTGCACTGTTTCTTTTCTTGCATATTTCATTTTTCTATTATATTTTATTTTTGTTGCTGGCGTTATTATTATTTTTATTATAGATTCTGTTGCACTAGTTTGCGGTTTTTAATTGTTTGCACTTAACTATGATCTCTGACTATGAAAGTATGTCATTCAATTTGTTTTGAGGAATGATTTTTAATGTACTTCTGGTTATAATTATAATTATAGCTTTTGCCGCCCAGTGGTGGGCACAGTGATTCAATCATGATTGACTCTTTTAAATGATGGCCTCTGATGCAGGGGAAATGTTTAACGAAGGACACGAAGCAACCTTCATATATTGTTTCATTGCTTGACTGGTTGTGGGCCAGAACTATTGCTGCTATACTATGGCCATTACATATGCTGGCAAAGAAAGTTGTTTACAGTAAAATACACTCAAGCATTGGTATTTCAAAGGTCCGATATGCAATTGATAGCAACTTATGATGTTCCTTATCTGTGCATCTTTGAGGTTCAAGACTAATTGAACTAGCAAATCAAACTAAGACCTCTGTTGTAGGCCTTGTAATGGTGTCCAACACTCATCAGTTGACTGATTTAGGCAACTCTTTTGAGGTTGGATCTGTCATTGTTAAACTTGTGAAATTGTTACATATCCACAATATAAGAAATTTCTAATGCAGTAAAGATGTAACCAAAGAAAATTAAAGAGCTTAAAATTATCTTAAGACATCAGAAGAAAGACAAAATAAGTTTTGAAATAAAGAAAGTAAAATAAGAATTTAGAAGAGAGAAGATGAGTGTTTTCCTCACGCCAATGCGAGTGGAAATAGTTTAAAAAGGTTGGGAACAGTATACATACTCTCATGTCAATGTGAATGAAAATATTTTCAAAAGGTCGCAGATAGTAGCTTACATATACTCAGGCTGTCATTTGGGCAAATGCAAAGTTGTAAACTTTCATCTTTACACATTGTTAACTGCATCCTATTCTTTTCAATAAACACCTTGCTGGTGTTATATTGTACTTATACTCTGCATGGGCAAACGTGACTTATGTCCGCTAGATTGTGAAGACACTAATTGCTTACCTTCTTTTACATTCTACAGTCTGGCATAAGTGGGGGCGGTAGTCTTTCTTCACATGTCGACAAATTCTTTGAGGTAAGTAGCTCCTATAGTCTTAACTATTGTAAGAGGCAATTGAATTGGTGCTCTTTCCTTCCTTAGTCCTTACATTTTGGTAATTTGTAGGCAATTGACATAAAGATTCAGATTGGATATGGATTGACAGAGTCAGCTCCTGTGATTGCTGCACGGAGACTTACGTGTAACGTAAGTATTGTATCTTATAGATATGGAACCAAAAGAATTCTACTTCTTCGACAATGATGTTTCTTATAGGGATGCCTTGTATGACTGTGGTGCAGAGCAGTACCATTGAGTTGTAACCATTGAAGATGTCATAATACCACAACCATCACGTGAAATTGTTTCATAATGGCAGTTTTTGCTTTCCCACCACACAAAAATTGCAATTTGTATTTTACATATTCTTAGGCTAGTTTCTATCATTACTTTGCTTCAACACTGCATACTTCAGAATGTGCTATACATATAACATAGTCCTTGTTGGTCTCTCAAGGTGCTTGGCTCAATTGGGCGTCCCATTCGGCATGTAGAGGTAAAAGTTGTAAATTCTGAAACAGATGAGGTCCTTCCTCCCGGATCAAAAGGCATTGTCAAAGCTAGAGGGCCACTAATAATGAAAGGCTACTACAAGGTTAGCGCATCATTTTCTGTTTAATGAGTTGTTTAGTTCCTCTTGGTTAGAACCATTAATGCAATCCAATAGCTTGATCAGAAATTAAATAATCTTTTTGTCTTCCCTTGGACGCCGAGGGTCTATCAGAAACAACCTCTCTACCCTACAAAAGTAGGGTAAAGTCTGCGTACATTCTACCCAACCCAAACCCCACTTGTGGGATTACACTAGTATGTTGTTGTCTTCCATGAGACATCTATGATGAGGCATCATTAGTTCTCTTTACATTTTTTTTTATGGTGACACTGCTTCATTTTATTTGAATTATTTCTCTGAACTTTATATGACTTCTGACAATACGTAGGCTGTTTTTCCCCTTTTCAGGAGGCAGCAACTTTCTCACAATCTAAATACATTTATGCATGATGTTAGATACATACATTATAATGTAATATAGATATTTTAATAAATGTTTGGTGAGTGCATGAATTAGTTGAAACAGGGAGAGTATTAATTTTCTTCAGCAATACTTGGAACAGAGCTTCTTTGTTACGTGTTGGTCATAATAGAAGACATCAAAAGCATGTTTTAGCTTCAGTGGCAGTTATTTTGAGCTGTATGTATTACTCCACAACATAATTTCACATGCAGTGTTCACTAACCATCAATATCTTGTAAAATTTCTGTAGAATCCGGTAGCAACAAAACACGCTATTGATGAGAATGGATGGCTGAACACTGGTGATCTTGGGTGGATTGTGCCTGATCACTCTATAGGGCGAAGTCGTAATTGTGGGGGTGTAATAGTCCTTGAAGGCCGTGCAAAGGATACCATAGTCCTTTCAACTGGTGAGAATGTAGAACCATCAGAGATTGAAGAAGCTGCTATGGGAAGTAGTCTTATCCAGCAGATTGTCGTCATTGGCCAGGTGAATTTTTATCATTGAACGCGTAAATGTAGATTCTCTCACATTTCACAAGTTTAATGTCAATAACATGTAGGATCAACGGCGTCCTGGAGCTATAATTGTACCAAACAAGGAAGAGGTTCTGTTAGCAGCTAAAAGATCAGCTATTGTGGATTCTGAAACCACTGAAGTTGGCAAAGAAAAAACAGTTGGCCTATTACACGATGAGTTACGAATATGGTAAGGCCTTACTTGTAGGCTGAGTATGATATTTTTGTTTTCAATACCGTTGGAACAAAAATCATCTCCCTCTTATTTAACAATGCAGGACTTCGGGTTGCTCGTTTCAAGTTGGACCTATCCTTGTTGTTGATCAACCTTTCACGGTACGAACCACACCTCTTTGGCACTATTTGATTTGAGTTTAATGTCAGACGAATTCTGCATTTTGGACCTTTTTATTCACTGCAGATTGACAGTGGCTTGCTAACACCAACTATGAAAATCAAGAGAGACAGAGTTGTAGCTCTTTACAAAGAGCAAATTGACAACTTGTACAAATGATTCCTCAATCATTGTGAACTGGTGTTTTTCACTCTTTTTTCATCAAAGACAGGGGCGAATCTATATGTATTGCTGGGGTTGCCACGGCACCCGGTGAATTTGATAAAATCTTTGTATATATACATATATGTGTATAATAAATTGGTTATATATTATGTTTACCACCTAATGAAGAAAATGATTGATGGTGCAACTGGCAAGACGTTGAATGAAGGGCTTTTTTTAAAAAAAAATTTCCTATCTTCCTTCTTTTACCCCATTAATTCTTCTTCTTAATTTGCTATTAATCCAATTAAGTATTCTTTTGTTTTACTTAATTAATGAAATATTAATTTCTAATTGATACAAGCATTTGTGTGCGCATTCCATATTAATTACAGTGTTAAATATTAAACGTCACATAAATATTATTAAAAATATATTTAAATAATATTTTTTTAAAAAAAATAAATTAGTTTTAAAATAATGGATTTAATGTTAGAGTTTTTGAATTTAAAGGTTATTTTGATCTTTTTAACGTGAAAAATCTCTTATTTTCTCAAAGTTTTAGAGAATAAAGTCTCTTATTTCTTAACAAAAAAAATAAAAATAATGAAGTACTTGTGTATATATCTTTGATATCAAAATATCTACAAGAAAATTACTAACTATGCATATTTAATCGATTTGTTTATAAATTAAAAAATAATAATAACCCGAATTATAACCCAAAATTAAAGAAATTGACCCGTTTATCCTATTTAGATGATGTGGCACCCGTAATCTTTTTAAATCCTGGATCCGCCTCTGAATTCAAAAACCTGCAATTGTAATGACAATGTTGCAGTTGAAACTTGAATAGATCAAATAGAACTTGGTGTATATTTGCCAGCATGTAAAAATTGTATATAAAGGCACATCAACTACTTTTGAACTACGAACTTATTCAATAAGCATGTCCTTCCTCCGTCCAACGTTACTTGGCCCTTTTTGACTTGACACAGGGATTAACCGTCCAACGTTACTTGGCCCCTTTTGACTTGGCACAGGGATTAAGAAGTAGTAAATGATAGGGATAATTTTACCAAATCACCCTTTGAATATAATTAATACAATGTATTGAAAAATATAATAGGGAAAAACTATAATTAATGACAAGGGTAAATTAGAAACTAAGTGTAAAATTATCTCTTGATTTCATAAACTGGACAAGTATTGTTGGACATCCTAAAATAATACAGGGGCCAAGTAAAGATGGACAGAGGGAGTAACATTTTGTTTTCCTGAGAAAAATCAGATTCAATCTTGAAGACTATCAAGAACCTTAAGTTTTAAATTCTGGCTCCGCCTCTGTTTCCAAGGATCATGTCAATAGAGTGTAGCTGGAAAATGTTGAGGGCAGTAGACACCTTACAGCTGAAGATACAATCACCAGAAGTCATTACATGAACATGTTCCCTCAGTGAAGTGATGGAATCTGGTTGCATCTCTAATGACAATTTTTCGATTGGTAATGCTTGATATGAATTTTATAACGCTGTGGCAATCCCCACAAATTCGGAGGTTTTTCACCACCCTTATCACTGATCCTGGAACAGTCCTCAGAAGTCCATAAGCCACAGCCAATCTCTCACTATGCCAAAAGAGCTGTCTTTCCTTCTCTTGATGTTCCATATCATGGAAAACGAACGTGATGTCAGGAATATAACCTCTCTTCCTCATCTCAGAATCAAACTCCTTTAGGAGTGCAAATATAGCGTCCTTCATTGGATACAATGCCTCTCCAGCATAGAACGTCATAGTTTCTTTTCCCGAATCAATAGAACTATAACCAGGTTCTTTCCTAGCTTCCAAACTTGCCAACTGCTTCCTCAACTTAGATACATTATCCCACAGAGCTGCACTAGCATATGTATTTGACAGCAGTATACAAGTTGAAGGATCTTTTGGTCCGAGAATTAGTAAGCGATTAGCGACCCTGACTCCCATTTCAGTATTTCCATGTTGTTTACAAGCACTTAATAAAGCAGCCCAAACAGCTTCATCAGGCTGAAATGGCATTGTGTTAAGAAGGTTCTCAGCGTCCTCAAGGTGACCTGAACGACTTAACAGATCTAACAAGCATGTATAATGCTGCAGAGAAGGACTTAACTTATAATTTTCAGTCATGGATTTAAAAAGACTCTTACCTTTGTTTACCAATCCAACATGACTACAAGCATAGATTAATCCAACAAAAGTTACTTCATTTGGCTCAAGGCCAGCCAATATCATATCATCATATAACGACAATGCTTCAATAGCTTGCCCATGCTGTGCCATCCCGACAATAATTGAGGTCCAAGATACAACATCTCTAGTCAACATGCTATCAAATATCCTCTTTGCTTCCACAATATCACTACATTTTGCATACATATCCACAAGGGCATTGCTAACAAACAAACTAGATTCATAACCGAGACCTAAAACTAATCGATGAATCTGTTTCCCGAGCTGCAGTGCAGCTAAGCTAGCACAAGCTCCTACTACACTCGAAAGAATAAAGGGGTCCCTCATATCGACCCCTTCTCTTCTTACTTCAAGAAACACATCAATGGCACCAATCAAGTTCCCATTTTGCACAAGCCCAGATATCAAAGCAGTCCAACACTGCAAATTCTTTTCTGGCAACTCCCCTAGAAGCTCAATAGCTTCATTCTTCCTCCCAGAACGAGCATACCCCGATACCATTGCACTCGAACAAATCAAATTCTTAACCAAAATCGAGTCAAAAACAGATTTTGCATTATCGGGAAATCCACATTTTGCATACATATCAACTAACGAAGACTTAACAACATCATCATGAGAAAACACCGATTTCAAGAACTGGGCATGCACTTGTTTACCAACTTCCAAAGCACCCGAGTTGGCACAAGCCTTAACAACACTAGCAAAAACGAAATGGTCAGGCCAAAGACCATCTAAAAACATGTTGGGAAAGAGGGAAAGAGTATTTTGGGGTTGATTGGCTTCATTGTGTGCAGTAAAAACAGAAGCCCATGAAGCTAAATCTCTTTGGGGCATTTCGTCGAACAGTTGGAGGGCGTCATTAAGGAGGTCACATTTGCCGTACATATCTATCAGATTGTTGCAAAGCTTTAAGGAACAATTGTATAAACCAATCTTGATTATTTGAGCATGTAAGCTTCTGCCTTCCGCAGGGAAATGAAATCTGGCGCATCGTCGGAGTTGGTGAAGAAAATGAGAATGATGCATTCATAACCAGTGTCCTTTAATTAAGAGAAGGAAACTAATGACTTGTATTAACTTCAAATATTGCTGCAAACAAAAATATTCATTTCTATTTTTAAAATTATTTCCTTATTTCAATTTGTTTGTGTTATTGGAATTGACACGAAGTTTAAGAAAATAAAAACGATTTCTTAAAGCATGCAGTTTTAAATAAAAGATATACCAAATGTATCAAAATATGAATCTTGCAAAGCTATTAACTCTCACGCGACTTCAATCGAAAATAATATATTTGTATAAATTCATTAAATATAAATAAATATTAAATTTAAATCACTTGAAATCATCATTATAAAATTCAAATACTATAAAGTTGAAATCTTAGTTTTGACTCTTAATAGACTTGCTTAAAAAGAAAAAAAAAAAATTTTTTTAATGGTCTCAAAACAAGGTGGACAAGTGCATTATATCACTATAATAATTTTAAAAAGTATAAAAATACATTATATGTGCAAAAATAAAAATAATAATAACATATCCTCGACTAGTAATTATTCTTCATATGAATAAATTTTTTCATTATGTCCTATCTTTAGTTTTGAGTCCACTTTATTTCATGTAATTTTAGGTCTACACCTTCCAATTAGATTAGCATTGATCAATGATCTCGACTTAGTGAGTCCGTTCTTTCGTGATGAACTATTGGCAGCAATCCCTATAGTCTCTTTCAAGACGGACTAACCTTTTTTATTAGTATTGAACTCATGCCATTGTCGCTCGAAACTCTCTTTCATTTTAACACCTGATTTCATAGACCATAGACTAAAAGGTCCATAAGTTGCCAAAAGGAATAAGCAGAGAAAATGTCAATAAAAAATATGAAATCAAGATAAGGTGGCATTGAAATGTATAGTTTTACATATTGAAGTGCATGAAGCTTTAGAGAGATATGTTTCATTAATATGCAACATCATGGGACCAGAGTCACCAGACTTTTATTGTTGATGAGATGTTGGCTACTCATATCCAGATATCAGAAGTGCAGTCACCACCAGGATACCTCATTTCATGAGCCAAAGATGGACCATCAGGTTCAGCTCCGAAATCAACGAAAAATCTTGGGTTGATAGCGAGGCCACCTGTCTCACTGTCAACGTCGATTTGTAACATGTGACCTCCTTTCTCCATTAACTCGGGGTAGAATTGGCGGTCCCATGTACTGAACAATGAGTTTGTAGCATACAAACGTTTCCCGTCTAGACTCAATTGTATCATCTGAGGTCCCCCTCTTAACCGATGTCCCTGGAATAATACAGAGGATCATTTATACGTCGAGTTCTCATTGTTTCTATAAATTTCGAGAAACTAAAACTTCAGCTGGTGCACAGTGCAAAATTCGGTGTGCTCCTTCTAAAACTAAAACTTGTCATTTCTCGCAGAATAACAACCATTACTGAGATGTAATTACCTGGACTTCTGGGACATCCACTTGGTATGTTGATCCATCTTCAGCCTCAGCAAGTACAGCGTTCCCTTTTTGAAATACTCCTCCAACAAATACTTGGCCAGTCAACTTAGGATTGGCAGGGTCCTCGATATTGTACTGTCTAATGTCACCATGTAGCCAGTTCGCCAGGTACAGAAAACGATCATCAAGAGAGATCAGAAAATCAGTAATAAGTCCAGGCATTTCAGGAAGAATCCAGTTCTGGACTTTCACTGGTTTTACTGAGATAGCTACCTGCATTGGTTCCGGATTTCACTTGGTGATTGATACTTCTAGCAACTAATTGAAAGGTCCAATAAATTGTAAACGATTACTAACCTCATGTCCCCACGAGCCATCTGGATTCTTGAAAAATCGCACCATGTTGCTGGTCAAAGCACACCCCACATAACCAATTGCTTCAGCTGGATTATGCAAGAACCTTACCTAATAGATGTGAAGGAAAATGAATATATTTATGAATTCATCAGGAAAAATCGTGGCACAAAATTACAAAGAGGGAAAAGGGGAATTTCTTTACCTCTAGAGGCAGGAGCCCGGTGTTCCCAAGATCCAATGTCTGTTTAATTTCACCACCAGGCCATGAGTAGACATGCAAATGTTGACCATAAAGACCATCAGCAACATGCTGGAGGTTGAAACCTTTGGTGAAAGCAGATGGAGCTCCCCAGGTGGAACTGATCATGGTGTTATGTCGAGGCTGGTACCAGAAGTCATAACCAAAGAGCGGACTATGTCCAGGTTTCTCCCATCTAAAATATAATAAAGGAGTCAAAATAAGCCTTGTCTTAGACACTTTGCATAGTCTAGTTTCACTAAAATTACATAACTTCAGTTTTCCTTAATAAACCGTCAAGAGGACAAGGAAAGGAAATTAGGATAGAATAGCAATCAGTCCTTGGACTTGCCCAATCACAACAAAACATACCCTCCTACAAAGTGGTGTCCGGAGTGAGTAGAGTGTACGCAAACTTGCCTCTACCTCAGAGATAGAGAGGTTGTTTCCAATAGACCATAAATCAAGAAAAAATAGTCCACAGCAGTGCAGAAAAAGAAGTAACAGAAGTGCAAGAAACAACAGCTAATAACAAAAACAGTAGATAGTAACAAAACAAAAACTACAACAAACAATACAATAACCAAGGTACACGGAATCAATGGAAGACTTGCCCAATCACATGCACTTTAAAATAGAAGATGAAAGTTCGTTATCTATCTCAATATTGCAATTCATTTCTTTCAAAAACACAGTTTTTCCGTTTATATTCCTCAGATGCTGGGATTCTGTAATTTTCTTGTTCTTAACTATTAGGAGGTTGGTTTGTAAAGATAAGCATCTGCTAGAGACCAATACAAGTGGAAACAAACAAAACCAGCAGTGGAAATTCAGACTCAAAAGAATACAACAATACAGTACCTTCCTTTCACGTTAAAGTCTGAATCAAGAAGAAGAAATCCATTCCCCTCAGCATTTCCATCTTTGTCTCCAAGACATGACACCATTATCTCACCAGAAGCGAGGCAGTGAGCTGTGTGAGGGAATGCTAATCCTGTCTTCTGGATGACATCATCTGCCTGAACAACTTTATACAAACTGGGAGCCCTTGGATCCTTTTGTGTGTCAACAGCATAAATGCGTCCTGATCTGCAAGAATTAACTATATCAAAAACTTTCATATAATCATCAAGAGTAAAGATAGTCCTTACACTAGTGAAGGAAGGACGAGATATCGTCGAGCAGCTGATGGATCTCCGTAGCAAGAACTGCAGGAATTCCATCCAGAGTGATGTAGTTCATCACCCTCATAAGGCATAGGCAGCCTATGGATTACTTTTGCATAAGATGGTGAATTAGGATCTACATCTACCGTAGCCAAGTAGTCAGGCTTCCCCCTTCCAGTTCCTGTGGAAATGAACCATATTCAGAGGCGGATCAAAGATTTAAACTTCATCAATTCATCCTATTAGAATTTTCGCAATGAATCATAGTTCTTTTGAAAATATCGATTCATAAGTTTATCTCTTTCCCACTCCCCCCCCCCCCCCCCCGAGCCCAACCCACACACCCTCTACCCCTCCAAAGGGAATCAGAAAACCAAAGAAAGAACCATACTTGATCAGCAAAAGCAAAGATAAAGACTTCAATTTTCAACAAAATCTATACAAAAAGAATCGAACTTGGTCATAAAGATTTCAATTTTCAACTAGTTTTACTTCAACATGAAACATACAAAGCAAAAAATACATCAATTTTCATGAATTAATTTAGTGGGCGTGTGAGGAACACTTAAGATTTCCCTTAGGTCCACAAAGACAGAATTTTTAATAACAATCCAAAATTTCACAATAAAGTTCTACAGCAAAGTTTATCTCTTCCCTTCCTCACCCCCCACCCTCCAAATCTCCTCCCCAACCCCACCCCACCCAAAGGGCAGAAAAGGCAGAAAAACAAAGAAAGAACCATACTTGATGAGCAAAAGCAAAGATAAAGATTTCATTTTTCAGCTAGTTTTACTTCAACAAACATAAAAAAAAGCCTCAATTTCAAGAATCTATACAAAAAAAAGAGAAAAAAAATTACCAGTATAAATGCAGGTAACATAAATTAAAGATTCTTTAGGACCAGCCATGGCTTCAAGTGGAGACGCATAACCAGGTCCTTTTTTGCAACACCCATTAACCGCCGCCTCCGTCCCTTGCTCCGTCGCCATTTTCTCACCGGAAAATGTGAAATTACAGATCAGAAATAGGCAAAATAGTGCTAAAAAGAACAGAAGAAAACACCCCTTTTTCAGTTTTTGGCTTGTAATAACTACAAGGATATATATAGGGAAACCAAACACGTTGTGAGAATCGTCAGAATCATAGGATTTGTTTGCTCTGTTTATGGCTTTATTATCATGCAGAATTTGTTTATCTGTATATAGACTAGATAATATTCTAAATACATATACTGTATTTGGCTTAATAAATTATCTACCTTATCAGAACAAGTCATGTTTACGTCAATTCCTAATTCGTCTGTTTAAAAAAAAAAAAATCTATTTTCTTTTTTGATAAAATTTTGATTCCAACTTTCCACGTGGCATATCTAATGTCACGATCCAAAATGGACCGTGAGTGGCAACCACACTTACCCTCCTAAGTGGGCGAACCAACGATACAATTCCAACCAATATTAGCAATTCAACTTATAAAATACGATATTAGTGCGGAAGTTCAAACTTTTAAAAATAAGAATAACAAAACCCACTAATTCTATTACATACATTCCCCAAAACCTGAAA
>JBCEWC010014398.1:0-14395 GCA_038996855.1 Solanum aculeatissimum
AATTACTATTTAGTTTTTTGAACCCGCAACCCGCCCCGCCCCGCATTAATTTTAAAAATAGTTATTTCAACCCGCCCTGCCCCACATAACATTAAACCCGCATCCGGCCCGCATAGCTCTAAACCCGCCCCGCACCGCCCCATTGCCATCCCTACTCAAGCAACAAGAAGTAGAGGATAATCTAAAACCAATTTAGATCATTCACAGCTCCCAGGAGTTTTGTTATGAACAGGTAAATGCAGAACTCCTGGGAGTTGCAGATAAAGATACATTTTGTGCAGCAGAGTTACGAGTACCACTATAAAGTATGAAGAATATTCGCATCAAGCGGTTCTTGTTTACTGATTTAAAAAAAACAAAAATATTAACATCAAGACTTGTTCAGCTGATCCCAAGACTCCAAAAAAATAAAAAACAGAGCAGTAACAGGGATGTTTTACATTTCACAGTTTGGAAGATAGACCATAGTCTCAAGTGATTGATTTGCTGGGTTTTCCATAAACAAGAGTATCATTCCGATAAAGCTCAGATTTTCCACTGGAACAAGTTATTGCTTAAGGCTTAAGATATTGAATGGTTCAGAGTTGAATAGGTTCTAACAGATTAACTGTCCCCCACATATGTTGATTCTTTGCACTCCACAACTGCTCCAAAATTCTGGCTACAACCACACTAGTTTCACCCCTACAGTCAATACACTATGGTATTAAGCTAGGGTACAGTACATATCAAATGAGTCTTTTTTATAATTTATTCTTTTGCACCAAGGATAAAGTCATAATATGTTGATAGTGAGCTTTGAACACACCCCTTTTGTTCATATTCAATGAGTTCTTTTACATCTTCTCTTTTGTTATAACAGCACCTCCTACGCATATGAATTCTCAAGTTCTACAATATTATTTTTTAGGAATGTTCATTGTTAGTAGTGGTTGTCTTCTTTCCCAAGAACAGATAAATTTAATAGTGGACACCTTCTTTGTAATTCCCCAAAATATTTTTAGACAAACCAGCTAGCAATCTTCTATTTTTTTATTATTATTTTTTGAGAAAAAAACTGAGCTTTGCTATTAAACTTGTACTTTGTCTTTCTTATATGAAATATGAATTGCCTCAGGATCGTTGCAGTTGACATCATTGATTCTCTTGTATGACAACTAAATCGCCCCTTCCTATTTGATACTGTATATGTTTATCCTCGTGGTTTACAGCCTTTGAACAATCTGATTAAAAGTCAATGTCACTTTCCAACTGACTCAGAAAATTTGTATTTTCTTTCAGTCCATTCAAAATATTAAAAAAGGGCATAGACTCATAAAGTACTAAAATAACTTCTGGCTTATGCTACAATTCTAGTCCTCCGCCTTAGTATCACATTAGCGCATCAGTTCTGACTAAAATCCAGTGCCAGAATTACAACCATCAAACTTCCAATATCATCCCAATCCATGTCAGTGTTATTAAAAGCAATGAAGCAGTCACTTTAAGCACCAAAGCGAAGCAGCAGCTTGTCACTTCAATGCCTTGAAGAGATGTGATGGTAAAGCGTGCTTTTCTTTAAAGCAAGAAAAGCGTTAACTAGTTTTTTTTTTCCTATTTGTTAGAGGTCGCATTATTCTGTTTTTTTTTGTGTGTTTTTTTTCCCTGATTTAAGCTTCGCTACTACTGGCTACTGCACTGCAATATGCTCTGTTTTTTTCCTGATTTGTATATCTTTCTCTATGCTCTTTTTTTTCCCCCATTTGCAATAACATCTACTCTGCTAATGCGTTGCAATACTTTGTGATTTGTCTTTGTTTTTGTTTTTGTTTTTGTTTTTGCTATTCTGTTCTGTCTGATTTTTCCCCCTTTATTTTGGTTGTTCTGTGACTTCTGTCTCTATTATTACTTATGAGGATTATTAACTGTTCTATTTTTAGCATCTTTTATTTACTTTTTAATCTAAGAATTAAAAGATTTGCTTAATATGTTTACTTCTATTGAGTTCTTGCCTTTTTGGTTATTTATCTATACATATTTAATATTTTTTATTTTTGTACTAAGTAGCTCTTTATTTGAAAAGCGTGTGCACTTCACTTCATGCTTCTCACTTTGCTGAAGTGAACCCTAGTCGTTTTTTCCTGCTTCTCACTTTGCTGAAGTGAACCCTAGTCGTTTTTTCCTGCTTCTCACTTTCCAAAACACTAATCCATGTCTTTTGCAGTCAATGGAACCTAGGATTGTTAAATGTGCAGATTGGGTTGAAATTGGAGATATATTAAAATAGGTTGAAATAAAAATCTAGTTGAGTCATGACCCGCTCGAATTTACTTTAGGCTCAAATGGGCTAAAAATTGGGTTGGGTCATGAACCAATATGTTTACCTTTTATAATACAATTTAAATTTCAACTCAAGAAAATAAAAAGTTGCAAATTGGTAGAAAATCCCTAAAAGATATAAAATAGATAGTAATTCATACCTTCAATATGGGAACAACATTACACCCATGCAAATAAAAATTCTTAAAATAGATTGAAATTGGATATTAAATTGGGATCAATTGAAGATTCTTTTAAATTGGATAAGGCTCCCATTCAAGTTATCTTGGGATCAACCCATAAAATTATGAGTGAGTTGAGCGAGTTGAGCAAGTTATCTATATCTGGGTTCATTTTGACGCCCCCTACTCAAACCTCTATCTTAATTGGTTCAACATTAAATTGCCATTTTAACATCCAAATCTGTTATGTGTTCTACTATACATCATCTTCCAAAGAAGAACGAGCAAAAACTTATTTACTAGACTTTGACATGACAAAAGCTTCCAAAGAAACTTGGTGGATAAATCCTTTGGCGAGTCATCACTTGGGGTGCATGGAAAGAGAAATGGAATGACTATAAAAAGATTTTTAAGAGCTTCTTTATTTATTTTTTCCAAAAAATTGTTATCACGATTTAAGAGATTTATACCCTTTCATGCTATACTGTCACACTACTTCAGCCTAATTTGTGTAAGATACCTACTAAAGAAGCAACTAATTATAAACCAAAAAGACAGCAATAGTAAAAGAATTATGATATAGATGGTATTGCTTCATGTGCTAGACTACTAGTTGATGATTTGCAACTTATTTGCATATATGAATAGGACAAGTGGTAATCAATTACAAAGCACGTTTTGTTTACAGGCAATCCAAATAATTCCTTATTCATATGATATTTCAGTTCTCCATCACGTAAGATAATTAGTTTATATTCAACTCCTTTAGTGGCAATCCGCTCTCGACTCTTCCCATTTCTAGATGGACCTCAAAAGTCCATGTCTGGTGGAGTTATTATTTGAACACCAAAAGCCTCATGATACTTCATCTAATGTGGTAACTCCTTTGCCAATTCTGGAAGCATTATTTGTGGGATGAATACTAGGTATTTCACTGGTCCAATCAGACTCTAAGTCTAAGCTGTAATTGCTGATAACCCCAACTACATATTTCAATTACGTTCAAGTCATAAAAAATCTCAGCAGCGCTTAACATTGTAAAGGATCCAACATGTAATAAACATGCAATGCTTAACCTATGCCAGACCATGAGACAGTTCTTGCATGTTAAAATGGAAATTGAATTTTAAGTGGTAGCTATTCTTTCAATAATCTTTCTAAAGTAATGCCCTCTTTCCCAAAGTAAAAAGTTGTTACCTACTATACAACAATTCTCATTAGGACTATAATCTTTTCTTGCATCCTTGAAGTCGCTTAACACAATCCATAAATATAGTTCTCAAGTCACAACTAGGCAAATTATGCCGACTCAAACATTTTAATTTTGGAACAAATTATTCAAAACAATGAAATTTGATTTGAACTACCGACCTCAAGCTTCTTTAAAAGTTTTGATGAATTTATGTCCTACTCCAATAAAGAAAGTAGTCTTCTAATTTCAGCATATAAAATCCACAATGATCACAATCTTAATTCACAGTGAAGCTTAAACCTAGAATCAGAAAAAACTCACCGAATCATGTGTTAAGTAAGTGTCACAATAGTCACAGTAATACCTGAAAAATCACATAAACGATCAACGATAGAACCGAAATCGCTAAAACGAGCATAAAACCAAAAACAATTGTACCATACCGAGGCATTGGTTTTACAAAAGGAAAGAAGTGCAGCTGAAGAAGTTACTTTGACAATGCAATAAGAGAATTTTGTACAAAAGTTATTCGCCGGAAACGTCGTCGGAGAATCGTATTCAATCGACGGCAACAAAATTGGAATTCGGAATACCACTACTGAATTGAAGCTTAGAAGGTTCTGGTAAAATTGTGGAACCAGTTTTCGGCTCTCTAAAGTAGGCCCATTTTGACAAAAGGTTAGCCCAAATTTTAGTATGGAAAGGCGAATAGTTGGCCCATTTTAGCGAAGAAGGTCCTCACCCAACTCTTGTGGCATTTTGTTCACTCTACCTTCAATTTTAAAGTTGTGTGTTTAAGTCATTAAAAAAGGAAAAAGATGTGATCACTCTAGAGAGGAATAGGGGTTTGCAAAAATCGAACCAATCGATAAAATATTATTGATTTATTATTATTCGATTATTAGGTTATCGAGTTTTTAATGGTTTTAAAAAAAATTATTGGGTTATCAGTTCGATATCAGCTTTTACTATTGGATTATTGGCTAAATCGATAACCTAATAAGATTATAATAATTTACTATTTTACCCCTTCATAAATATTAAATTTTAGTAATTTAATATTAATAGGATACTATATCAATATTTTACATTTTTTAATTTTTACAATACTTAAGTGATTAGTTATCCACTTTAGTATTTTAGTTTGTAATTAACTAATTATAGTTTTTGCAAGTTTGTAAACATAATCTTCGTACTCTATCTGTTTTTTATTTATGAAAATTCTCATTATCATTCTTATCGGTTAAAACAAAAATTGAACCGTTAAGGACTTAAAACTGATAAATCAAAAATCGATAAAAAATATTTTATTGATTTCTTATTGGTTTAGCATATTTAAAAATTGATAAACCAAATCGATAATGTATAAAATCGAACCGAACCGACCGATGCACACCCCCAAAGAGGCGAAAAGAAAAATACAAGTTTTGCACGAAATGCATCTGTTCACCTAGTCTTTAATTTTTGTTCATGCCGCTCATTTAATAAAAATTTATAGGTCAAAATATTTTTAACTATATTTTAATTTTGTAATGTATAACTTTTGTAGGAATGAATTATGCTTTTTAAGTTTTAAGGCATATTTTGTAGGTTCTGAAACTGAACTCATGCTTTTATGGATATAAGTAGGGGATACTTTCAAATATATATAAAAATTATTAATTTACGATAAATATATTCATGTTTGTATTTACATTAGATTCACCGCACGAGCGTTGCACGTGGTAGCCTCGTAGTAGATACAATGGTGAAGAGACAGATGGACACATCCGCTGAAAATACCGATCTTATCAGAGCATTAAAACAAAGACTCACGCTTGATAAGTGTCTGCTAAACGTGTCATGTTTAGAAAGATAACAAGATATTCAATCCAATTTTGTATATCTCTATGTTAGTTATTTACCCCTTTTAACCTTGTATGGCATCCTATACTCTATGACCAAGAAATTTAAAAATATGAAAAATATGGATCGGCATGTACATTGTTTGGCAGACTATACTTTGTGACCATTGGAGTTGAGTAACTCTTTCTTCTTTGTGGACAGTTTAGAACAACAAATACAAGCCACAAAGGTCTATAAAGGTTAATGCAATTGTTGAGGAATACACGATACTTGAGAGTTGTCACAAATATCACTAGTACTGTTGTTGAATATTTTAAAGCATTGAACAGGTAGTCCTATCTCTAGTATCCTTATTTCACCGAAGATATTGAAATAGACGAGAAATACATAAGACAATAGAGGAACAATAGGAATTGCAACAAAGTGACTCGCACAAACAGAATCAACTTCAAATCATGCAGTGAAAACATCCTGTCTATGAACCACTACGAATGAAACGCTCTAAATCTGAGGATACCTTTCGCATGGAAGTTAATATATCAGCTAGGAAGAAATCAGCCAAAGTTATTGCCTATGGTGCAAAAACTATCCTCCAAAGCGTTCTTCACATAAATTTTTGAGATGATAAATAGAAAATTTAAAAGAAAAATATCTGAGTCATGGAGAAAGCAGCATATAAGAGCCCTGGTTGAGATGTCGGCAATGAAACTTCTCCATTTGAGTAGAGATAAAGACGGGTTGCCATGGTAGTTAGAATGATGACGGTCATATAGGTAGCACACTTCCAAAACTCTCTGTGAGAGAGATGATTATGATCGAGGTAAAAAATTTTGGCGAAGTCAACATTAGCATGTGCACAAACTTATACGTTCATGCCTCAAAATCAAACCATTATCGTCAACAATATCAAAGGATTGCAATCAAGAATAGCGTCGTATAGAAATAGATCACGAAGGTTTACACTCATTCTCTTGACTGAATCCCAACTGATCTTGCAATAACTAACACCCCAGATGAGAAACAGTAACACCTTAAGTCTCCATAGCATAACCTGAGATAGACTGAAAACTGTGTGAGTGAGGTATTCAATGTAAATCTACTATGGATCATAACATCAGACAAATGTGAGTTCAATCGTCAAGGTAAATTATAATGTGACTTCAATCGTCAAGATAAATTATGGGGGACAACTTCAAAGACATGAAAAATACCGAAATCCTTAATGCTTTTATTGAGTCATTCACTTATCTTCCATTATAGTACAATTTTATGTCAAATATCGTGAGAGGACTTCAAAAAAATCTATTTTTAAAAAATAATAATTTCTGAGATCAACTTCCTGAAACTTCTATCAACTAAAAGCTTAAGGAAAATAGTTGCCGACATAATCATGTAGGAAGTTAGTTTTCTCAGTGGCAGGCATTACAATGACATCTACTTTGTTGAAAAGCTCCATCTGGTAGTACATTTTCCTTTGCCTACAATCAGAAACACATGAAAGCTAAAATAAATTGACTAAACTTTATCATATTTGTAAATACATTTCTATAGAGAGACTTAAATCTTTTAATATTTAGATAAAACATAGCAGCACATCTGACACTTGACATGTTTCCAACGCCAAACCTAAAATTGATGATGTTGCTAAGTTAGGAATGCCTACTAAATGTAAAATCATATGTGTATATATTAATGATGTACAATATAGTAGCAATTTTCACATCCCTAACTTGATAATAAAACAAACAATAGTTGAACAAATTATTTCCACATGTGGTAAAGTAGTTCTGCCCATTTTTGGAAGTCCAATCAACGTAGACTCTGTGTGCTTGTTCTCCCTTTTTTTTAAAGATCCTCATTCTCTAAGTATGTTCAAGTTCATTTCCTTTTTAATTGATTTCAGGTGGAATATAAAAAGCCTAATGAAGCGAGCATTTAAATATTTTAATAGGTTGTTTGACATCAACACCGTTTGTCGCTTTAAAGCATTACATAAGTGACCTCACAAACATTCTTGACAACATTTAGAAGGTCAAGTCGAAAGACAAATAGGTCTGAAGAAACATAATCGCAGAAGATACAATAGTAATCCGAACAAATCACAGTATCAACAGGAACGTGTATGATAATTCTTTTAACATCTCTCTGGAGGCATAGTTTGCTTAAATAGCGCCCAAAAACTTGTAGTGTACTTTTTAGTAAGGAAGTATACACAGTAGCAACGCCTTTTTTTGTAGTCGTATGGTCTTGTTCATGTTGTCTCATCGTCCTCCGAGCCTATGAATTCCAAAGAAATAAGTTAGTTTAGCTTCATGTGTTGTGCCCATTTTGTCATTTAGATGTATCAAAAAATAGTTATGGCGATATGCAAGTTGTTCAGTCATAACCAAAACTTTCGTTGTGCTCATTGATATTCCTCTGGAAAGTGCTACGTATCATTGTCCATGAGAGAAAATATATTGTGGTAGGTACAACCCAACGTTGGGTATTGTTTGCTCCAGTGCTTTATTTATTGTCATTGCAAAACATAGACATATTGAAAATTATTTTCTGATAAATTTAAACGGATAGCCTTCATTCTTGGGGGATGATAGTTGTATCCTAGGAATAAACACTTGTTTTACAGCATGTTGACCTATAGTAATTTCAGCATGTATCACATTTTTTTCGAACCCTCTACAAATCAATCATGTCCCATTGCATGGACCATTTGATGGATCTAGATTTTTGAGCATTATGATGGGCACATTCTCTTTCAGAACTAACCTAATATATTCAAATTCAATGACAATCAATTGCTATGTATTTTTAATCAGCCATTATTTTTGGGCTTATTGCCCGATTGATGAACATAATATAAGAGAAGTCAAAGGGTCAAATGTTTAGATGATGTACCTATGTGGCGGAATCTCATTTGGTGTTAATGTGTTCAAGTATTCTTCTTGGTAGTAGTTGTTGGTATCGTCTTCTGCTAAATCAAAACTGACATATGTTTTCTTTTCGCCGGGGAACTTGTCAATCATCATTTTGTTTAGGTTATTGAAAAATTCATTTGTACTTGCCAAGATTGCCCACTCTGTTATATATTTTGCAGATCTGTATTTTTCTTGTAGTGCCTGGAATATTTCCCTAATCAAGTGCTCTTCCGGATTATTGTTACCATTTTGTTGGACAATCATTTATTGCGGAAGTAGTATTAAATCTTCCTTTATTATTTTTTCTTTGCCGCTTCCAATTCAAAGTAAGAACTTGCTGAAATTTGGATATGCTCTAGCTCTCATATTTTCAGTATGTTTAATCTTTTCCATTAAAGGTCATAGATATGACCTCAGCAAACTTGCATCTACAGTCTCCGCTCATGTGGATTTTGGAACAACTAGCAGAACCTGTCGAAAGTCGCCTCCAAATACCATAATTTTCCTTCCAAGAGGTATATTTCTATCCATTATATCACGGAAGCTTCTGTCGGCCATTTCAATTGTGTGTCGCTTTGTCATTGGTGCTCCATCCTAAATTATTATATGAGCCTGCCTAATGAGTTTAGCACCTCCCCCTTGTTTAGACATGTTTGTCATTGTTGTTTCAGTTGCTTGTAAAGGTATGCCAAATCTTGAGTGTGTTGTATGGCCTCCTGGTAATATTGATGTTGCTACACCACTAGTTGCACATGTCAACGCTAT
Source organism: Solanum aculeatissimum (assembly GCA_038996855.1). Classification (NCBI taxonomy): domain Eukaryota; kingdom Viridiplantae; phylum Streptophyta; class Magnoliopsida; order Solanales; family Solanaceae; genus Solanum; species Solanum aculeatissimum. The sequence continues at coordinate 9,198 of JBCEWC010014398.1, forward strand.
TATCCCTCTTGATCTCACCTTTGCTAGTAATGCCCGATATAAAAATATTTTCCCCGTTCCCCAGGTCCATCTAAAAAATATCACACCCAAAATTCCATTAAGGCGGGCTGACACCTGTTGCCGACAAGGCTCGGGAGAACCAACCTGTAATCATGCACTATCTATGAACATTATAAGGAATTTTCATACTCAACATGCCTTTAGGAAAGTAGACAGTAATAACCCCAAAAGAAAATGTGTATGACTAGGCCGTTGGAGCTACGATGCCCAAAATGCAAGACATGTCACGCTTTACTTTACATAGTCTACAAAGTCTCTAGATAAGAAATACTATCTGATAAGGGTCATGACAGGCCCCACCTCAGTACCAACTACTATACAATACAAAACGTAAGCTCTAGATACACCAAAATCTGAAGCAACCTAGAGCCCAATAACAGTAGTTGGATATCCTGTAATCCTACTGGGGAGATCTAATAGCTCCTGTACTTGCAGCATGAAATGCAGGTCCCCTGAGAGGGACGTCAGTACGAGATAATGTACTGAATATGTAAGACAAACTGTACTATGTATGAAATAAGAACTCAAATAAAATCATGTACTGCTAAATAGATAAGAGACCACCTTTAGTCAAATTGTGGAATCAAGTACTTTATGTCCTTTATGTTAATTTACCCTTATTTACTGTATAATCTGTACACAACATATAATACAAATGACCAGCTGATCAGTGGTAAATCTATATCGGGATCGACCCTGGCTAGGCTTTCCTTGCCCCTTGGGCTACCCCCCGTGATAGGATCGACCCTGGTTAGGTGATTCGTCCACCCCTTGGGCTACCACCCATCAGAAGCAACTTTACTTTATCTTTTATTTACTTTTGAGATGATTCTTTTGGTAGTCATAATCTTTTGAGTTGTAGTACTATAGATATAACAAGTGACATATAAACAGTCATGTAAGACAATGGACAATGAACGGAGTAGGTTACACAACTATTGAACACATGTAGGAGATGAAATAATACATGGACTTTATTTAGCCCAAAAAAGAACTCATATATCTTGGTATTCAAAGTATGTATGCAGCTTTGATAGTGACTATATATGGAAACATCTGTACATGTTAAAGAATGAAGACAAGGTCATTAATCATGTTGAAGTTTATAAGTGACTTTGTGTTCCACGGAAAAATCTAGATTTTATGCCATGTAATAGGAAATCGAGCAGCCTTACATACCTCGTTGTACCACCATGATATTACCTCGAAGTAACTTCCTTTTCTCCCAAATATTTATCTACAATAGGGTAGGTGGTAAAACTAGTATTAGTAGCTAATAAACATATTTTGGTAGTCCAATTTTATCCAAAAATAATAACTTGGCAGCAAGCCCGTAATTATCGACCCAAAGGCATTCTTTCGACCTTTCCTTCTTTAATCGTATTTTTTTCTAATACATATTCTTATATACATGTCATATCCAGTTTCATATAGTCCCAACTAAACTCGCAACAATGCAGCAAGTACAACATACAACAACCCTACGCAACACACCATTAGGTAGCACAACATTACGTCTTTTTCCCATATTTCAATGACAACAATCCACACCTATTCTAACTTCCACCAAACTGTTACCAATATTTTTATACATCAAAACCAGTCTTAAAATAGTCCCAAACAGTCCCAAAATAGATGAGGACGTGAGACAACAATCTCCAATTAAGTAGCCCACAAGTTTCGACTAACAACACATTTAAGATAACATACAAAAACTCATTCTTAAGTAAAATAAAAATAGTGCAGCAGCTTTACTTTACCACATCTGACCTCAACCTTGTTAGAACATCAACTTTCCTTCATAATAAAGTCAACCAACAAGATAAAAGTCCCTCAACAACCAAGAAAAGTGAACAATAATTTTTGGAACACATGCTATCCAAAATTCCAACACAACATAACCAGCATATCTCTCTTGTTTTCCATGGAAAAATATACTAAAATCATAGGTATTTTTACTTACTTTAGCCTTCAAGGATCAGGTCATCTTCAAGAACCCTATGGTTTTACTTTGGCTGCTTCACAAAGTGAAGAAGGAGTAACAAAGAAGCTGTGAAAAAATTTAAACTTTTCCAAGTTTAAAATGACTTAATGAGCTGGTTTATATCCCTTTTATATGGACCCCTCTTGGCCAACTTTATACTATATTTTAAGGCTTATTTTATCAAGTTAGTGATGTACTATTTTGCCCTTTTACTTGGGCCTTAAGGGGCTCCAATTCAATAGGCTTTGGCTGCCCATTTTTTCTTTTTTCTTTAACTTAGTTTAGGCCCAAATAGTCAAGTGGGTTGTGAATATACTTGGGCCCTTTTTCTATTCATCTTAGGCTGCCAATATTGTCCATTTATGATGCCAAACCATGGGCTAAAATTACATCCTTAACTTGGGATTTATTCTTTATCGGACTTGGAAAGATTTGGAGTTGGTACTCGTCTCCGTTTCCTTCCTTTCCGTTTTACTAATTTTTGGGCGTCAAGTGAGTTCACTCATGGATGGATTCATCTTCCCTTTATGCCTAGCCTATCTAAGTTAAGCACATAGGTGACTCACCTGCTAGCTTCCTAAGTCCCACAGGCACCTCACTTCTTTCACGTCGTTTAAGGCCACAATCTCCCTAATTTGACTTAAATTTTCTATACACTCGCTCATCTTAAGTGTTAGACGTAAATATAATCCTCTAATATAAAATTTAAGCACTTCTAAAAATTGGTGCTCATTTGACCAAGCCATACCATGTCCTATATACATAATACTAGTACACGTGAGATGCGGGACGTTACACAAAGAATAATTCTGGTGTTCTAGAATCAGCTCTTTCGAGGATGGTATTGAAAGCTTGTTGTTGTTCTGGATTTAACTTTGATTAGGCATCAACATCTTCGATTAACGGGGACCTTCACAGACATTTCTTCCATTATTTCTCTACATTCATTTGGATCTGTTTGATGTAATTGTTATTTTATTTGTGGAATATCATACTTGTCAACATTTTTGCCCATACTCTCCGAGAAATAATTAATACTCTTCAATGTACTCTGTTGTTGTGCTTCAAGTGAGCTGTCATGCATCCTTTGAAAGTCTTCGGACATGTCATTGTAATATGTGTCCCATAGACTTCTTACGTCTGTTGGGTTGCAATTAACTAAGACTGTAGCAAACAAACAACATAGAGTTGTGGGCATCTTGAAACTGGTTGCCTCTCGTAAACATTTAGAGATGCTATTATCCGATTCCAATAATTCTCTTTCTTTGGCTACTTCTTTAAAAGTCAGACAATATTTTTCATTAACTGTGAGCAAGCCTTGAAAAGAAGTCAGCCTTCAAACGTGATTCAGTAACAGACTCTCATAATATCTTTTGCCTTCGCTAGGATTGGCTGAGATTTTGGATGTATCAATTACGTAACATAAATGGTGAAATTTAGTAGGCAATATATTTTCATGTAATTAACTTACTAATATTTATGCGACCAATCACGGTTCGTAATTTTTTTTGACCAGATCTTTGATTATGAGTTCCAAACATAATGCTCCAGAAATTCTTTGTATAGATATTTACACGCCTTAGTGTCAATTGAGCACATCCTTAAAAATTCAGTTAGCATAGTTTGCTTTACAAAGTCCGAGCCCATGATTGATCGTAGATTTTGATTTTTCCTGTAGCACACTACATATTGTTACAGAAGTAGCATTTAAATATTTTTCAACATTGCTCGTAAAATCATATTATTCTCCATGCCATATGTCAGCACTATATAATTACCTGCTTGTTTGCCTGGGAGATGTAATTGCAGGTTGATAACTGCCGGTTGCATTTCGCTTAGATTAAACTCATAAATCCTCCATAGTGCTTCTGGTGGAGAGACCCAACGAACATCTTGGAAGCTTTTGATTTCATCTACCATTTTTCCCCTTGTCAGACTCAATGTAAACCACACATTTATCATGGCCTTTATATATATACTTGTAAAGATACTTTATTGTTTTAACTCCTGAGCATACCTCTACATTAATATGGAAATTATATCTCATCAATAAATAAGGGTTATAAGGTACAACCCATTGGTTATTTATCTTCATTCCCCGGACCTCTCTTGTTTTCCCATCATTTCATCTTCTGTAAATTGGATAGCCATCCTTTCCTTGGATTGTTATGTTGTTAAATGATCGAGGGTAGTCAAACTTATATTGTCCGTCTTTTATGCACAAACTCATATATCACCTTATCTCACACGGTCCATGTATCATATGCCTATTATCTAATGCATTCAATTCTGGGTGGGTATTCTTATCAGGCAATTCTACAAAAATATATTTGTCATATTGGTCGGCTGATCGTATCTTATTTCTTTCTTGAAAAATTAGAAGGAAGTGTATGTGAGGTAAGCCTCTCTTTTGGAATTCTACCACAAAAAATGCGCCGCAATAGGTACGAATATTTCTTTTTGAAAAATCTAATCTTTAAGGTCCTGCAATTTTGCCCTAAACACTCTTGTCACCAAATCAGGTCTGTCTTGAGGGATTTGTCCACCACATAATTTTTCCTGTATCTCTTCCCATTCTGGATTACATGTCATGGTGATAAATAGATCTGGTCTTCCAAACTCTTGAGCCAGGGTCATAGAATTCATATAACGACGTCTCATATCCCTAGGTCCACCAATAAAAGATCCTGGGAGTAATACCCTTTGTCCAACTTTGGTTCCTCTATATTCTCCTGCCATGATGCTATCAACTATACCTTGTAACATCTCCCTCCTAAAATTTGATTGTTGTAATCTAAAATACTCTAGTCTCATTGTTTCCAATTTGATGTAAATGTCCACCACAAATTTTTGCAACAATCTACCGCAGATTAATATTATGGATCTTTCTTCTGTTCTAATTTGGAGCTTATAGCAGTATTACTCTCTGCAAGACACATGACCTTTTGTTTTGCGTTGGACTTCTACAAATAAATGGAAAGTAATCACCATTATTTAGCACATTAAGTATATAAGGTACTGTTAGTTCATATTTGAAAAAAAAAACATGTGAATGCAAATGAATTGTGGTATGACATAAAAAGAAAATGGTGCAAATGTGAAAATTAAGATTTGGTAGTTGGCCAAACTTATGGTTTCACATTACAAATTGTTG
>JBCEWC010014399.1:0-14395 GCA_038996855.1 Solanum aculeatissimum
AATAATGTCGCCAAATTTTCAAAGCAAACACTACCGCCGCCAACTCAAGATCATGGGTTGGATAATTTTGTTCATGCCCCTTCAATTGTTGGGATGCATAAGCTATCACATTATCATGTTGCATAAGCGTACAACCCAACCCAACACGCGACGCACCACAATATACCACAAACCTATCTAACCCATTTAGAAAAGTCAAAATCGGAGCCGATGTAAGTCGGTCCTTCAAAGTTTGGAAACTCTTCTCACATTCATTTGACCACATAAATTTGGCCTTATTTTGAGTCAACTTGGTTAACAGAGATGCTATAGAGGAAAACCCTTCAACAAACCTTCTATAATAACCAGCTAAACCAAGGAAGCTTCGAATAGCTGAAGGAGTCAACGGTCTACGCCAATCCTTCACTGCTTCAGTTTTCTTAGGATCAACCTTAATGCCATTACCGAACACCACATGACCAAGAAAAGCAACTTCTACCAATAAAACTTCACATTTGCTAAATTTTGCATACAATTGCTTCTCCCTCAACGTTTGAAACACCAATCTAAAGTGAACCATATGCTCTTGCTTACTACGAGAGTAAATGAAAATGTCATCAATGAAGACTGCTACAAAATTATCAAGGAACGACTTGAACACCCGATTCATAAGATCCATAAACACTGCCGGAGCATTAGTCAACCCAAATGACATCACCACAAACTCAAAGTTACCATAACGAGTCCGAAAGACCATCTTGGGAATGTCACACTCCCTTACCTTCAATTGGTGATAACCCAAACGAAGGTCTATTTTAGAGAAATGAGTAGCTTCTTGAAATTGGTCAAACAAATCATCGATTCTAGGCAATGGGTACCTATTCTTAATGGTCACCTTGTTCAATTATCGATAATCAATACACATTCGGAGCGACCCATCCTTCTTCCTCACAAACAACATGGGAGCACCTCAAGGTGAAATGCTCGGCCTAATATAACCCTTTTCTAGAAAATATTTCCATTGATCCTTCAATTCCTTCAACTCTATTAGGGCCATACGATAAGGTGGAATAGATATAGGTTGAGAATCCATAAGAATATCTATACCAAAAGCTATTTCTCTATTAGGAGGAATACCGGGCAAGTCCTCGAGAAACACATCGAGAAAATCATTAACCACCGGAATGGATTCAAGCTTAGGTGAATCACCCTCCACAACTCTAACCACACAATATGATAAATGCAACCCTTACAAATCATCTTCTGGGCTATGAGGTAGGAAATAAACCGACCCTTAACCACAGAATCACTACCCTTCTACTCCAACAAGGGTTCGTTAGGAACTTGAAATTTAACTTGCCTAGTCCTACAATCAACCGAGGCATACGATACATGCAACTAATCCATCCCAAGGATAATATCAAAATCATACATATCAAGTTCTATAAGGTCATCGGAGAACACTTTATGCAACACAGAGACCAGACAATCCTGATACATTTTTCGAGCAATAATAGACTTACTCACAGGAGTATATACCGAATAAGGTTCCCTTAGAGTTTCAGGACTCAAACCAAATTTAATATCCAATAAAGGAGTCACAAAAGATAAATTTGCACCTGGATCAAGTAAATCATAAACATCAAAGTCAAAGATTTTTAACATACCGGTCATGATGTCCGGAGCATCCTCCACCTCTTGCCGGGCATGAAGAGCATAAAATCTGTTGTTCGTAGGAGCACCATCAATCGTAGCTTTCAATGGCCCTTGACTACTGGGATCCACTTGATCCTTTTTTGCACCCCTTGGACAGTCGAAAATCTTGTGGTCCAAACCCTCACATCCAAAGAAAGCACCCGAAGCTCTCCTACTATTTCCCATATGATGCTTCCCACATTGCACACAAAGAGGAATTTGGGGACCACCCCCAACTCGTGCCTAAAGAGGAGGCACTCTTGGATTGGCAACCCTCATATTTGAACCTTGACCTTGATGGAATCGGCAAAAACCACCACCACTCTTGAAGTTGGAGAACCCACCATCAAACCGAGCCCTCTTAGCTTCATTAACCCTTCTTTCCTTAAGCTATTCACCTTTAATTTGATCGACATAGGTCATGATCCTAAAGATGTCCATGTCACGAATGAGCATGGCAGTTTGGCGCTCCTTCACCACCAAATCCGAAACACCCAAAATAAGCTTGTACATTCTTGCACGAGGGTCGAATATAAACATGGGAGCATATTTTGGAAAGGTTAGTGAACTTGAGAGAATAGTCCCTCACGATCATACCACCTTGTTGAAGATTGATGAACTCAGTTATTTTGGATTCTCCAAACTCAAGAGGAAAGAAACGGTCAAGGAAAGCCATTTAGAATTCATCCCAACTAACCTTGACATCAACCATTCGCTCAACCAACCATTGGTTATACCAAACTTGGGCCACATCTTTCAATTGATATGTGGCCAACTCAGCTTTCTCTTCCGAACTCACTCCCATGATAGTCAATACCTTATTGACTTCATTAATGAACTCTTGAGCATCTTCATCCACTTTTGAGCCATAGAACTCTAGAGGGTTCATCTGGGTGAAATCCGTCACCCTAGAAGCCGGAGTACAAACATTCACGGGATTGATTGGTCGAGCTTGGTTAGCCACTGCTTGGGCCAACATAGACACCATATTTCTAAACTTGGTGTGGGTTACCTGTTCCTCTACCGATGCCTAAGGGACTTGTTCCTCAAATTTTGGAGCTTGACGGGAATGGAGCTTTTCTAGGAGGCATGTTCTGAAAGAGCGACAAGAGTACCAAGAGTTTAGGAAATTTATCGTAACAACTTACGACACAATATAAGAAAGCAATGAAATGAGGCAAATTCCTAAAATGTCATCACAGCCTCCCGTTCATAGGTATGACACATATCACACCCATGAACAAGACTCTAATCGATGTAACATGTTGGAATCCGAGTATTATTTACAAATCTAGGGCTCTGATATCATGTTTATCATGACACAAAAATGGGGCCTAGATGTGACATGGCGAAGGAGAACCCAAAAGTCCTCAATCAAGACATCATAGCATCATTACTCATATCATTGGTTTGGAAGCGCAGAACAGTAAACATATAACACATAGTTCTAGGGAAAATGGGGCTTTGGACTCAAGATATGGGGATATTGCTGAGAATGGGATGAGCATGAATCACATAGCACATAATAAGTATTTCTAAGGGGCGGGTAAGTAGGACTCAAGCTATGGAGGCATACCGGGTTAGAAAACTTTCCACATAAGCACATTACCAACATTCACAAACCCAAAAGTATAATCATAAGCATAATCGAAATATCAATTCCATAGATAAATCCCAATGGTCATAATATCCCAATAAAACATAATACAATGTGCAAGAGTCTAACATGTCCAACATACCCTCTACATAAGATAGAGCGGGGCTCGATATAATCTAAGCTCACCCTCAAGTCATAAAGAAAGAAAGTAAAATAATACAAGGAATAGAAAAGTAGATATTGCCCTTGAACAAAGGGCTCACCACAAGTAATTAGCGTCAAGGATATCACTCATTGTTCAATGGTAGATAGAGGTCATCACCGGTCCCTACATGGTTAGAACATGTAGACAAAGAGTATGGGTTAGCACAATAAAACACTAAGTATACGGGGATAAAAATGCATGTGTTCATGAACCTATAACAACCTACATGACAAGGGCACATATATAGAAGAGAATATAAGAAAGAATAATATATGAATTTGCCATGATGACCATGATGCATAAAATGCCATAATGCTTATAGTATATAGGGGATAGAACCATAACCGACATCCAAACTCATGTGATCTAAAACATAAACTTGCCCGATGAGGTCTCCCATTGGATCGGAGAAGATTACTTGCCAAAGGTAATCTATACCACACCTTACGGGCCTCCCATTTCGTATGACCTGTCCATTTTGGAAGGATCATATCATATCATATCATATCATATCATATAATATCATATCATATCATATCATACCTTACGGGCGTCCCATTTCAATAGAAACCTATGTTGGCACATTGTTTCAAGTAAGAAGTGGGACCCTTAGGGATAACCCACTTACTACTCCAATCCTTATCGGTACTAAGTCATCATCCCATAAGAATACGTATACATATACATGCTTTTAAAATGAAAACTTGACACTTGAACATCAAATCATGAATACTTAGGCTTAATATCCAAATCACTTTCATTACTATTATGCATACTTAACAAGAGTCAAACTCATTTCAAACTCATGCTCCATTGGGATAAAAAGCCAAACATACTTTCATGTCAAACTTTATGCATAAGAGTATCTCCATACTTGTCATAACTTGTCATATCATATTGGTGTAAATACCCATATTTCTCAAAGAGCCATATCAAGAGACTATGTGATCACAAGCCTTAATATATCATATCATAACATGAGGGTCATGCCCTTAACAAGAACTTCATCATAACCATGCTTCAATACTTATTCCATGAACGAGGAATCAAGTGCATGGGTAATGGAGGATTCAAACTTTAAATCATAAATCAATAGGTAATTCAACATAATTCATGATAAAATTCCAATTCATAACGTAATGCAATTTACCCATGCATATTAAACCATTAAAGGGACATGCACATTGATCCTTCAAGAATTTCCATGTATTTTATAAAATTCAAACTTAAATCATCATTAAATCACCTAATTTATACAACCCACAACTCATCATTTAAATACTTCAAAATTTAAAGAACTCATAATTAAAGAAAACTTAAAATCAAAATTTAAAGACAAGGGTTCATGGGTCTTCACGGATGAAAGAGAATCCATGAATCAATCCCACATACCTTGAGATTAGTCAAGAAAATTGGATGATTTTGCAACAGTGATAATTTTCCCCAAATTTCTTCAAGCTTTTATCAATGGAGGTCAAGAGGATTGAGAGAATTTTGGAGATAATAGAAGAGTGTTAGAATGGATGAAAAGGGATTAGGGTTTGATTTAGGGGAGTTAAGAGACCTTAGAAAGGCTAAAAGAGGCATAAGATCTAATTAAATTATGAATTAAACATTAATTAAATGGACTAGATCAGTGAACACAGTGCACCACGAAAAGCACACAGTAGTCGTCTAGAGGCTCAAGGACCGTGAGCCTGTCCGTGAGAGCTCACTTGGTCTCGACATCGACTTGAACTCTCGGGGAACTTTCTGGATCACTTCACGAGGATCCTCACAGACCATGTAGCTGCACACGGACTGTGTACATGTTTGTGGAGAATCACTTGGTCCGGAGTCCAGCCCATAACCTTGGCCAACTCTCTGGATCACTTTACGGGACCCCTCACGAGCTGTGAAGGGTCGCACGGACCGTGAAGTGGTCCAAGGGACCACACTTGGTCCATGGATTGGCCCCCAAACCCTAGGAGTACACTGGAACAACCGAAAAACACCACCAGGACCCTTAGACCCTTAGACCCTATTCCAGAACCCTTTTCCAGCATACTTTTAATTACAAGCAGTCTCACTGCAAGAGCCATAACTTTAACATCCAAATTCCAACTTGAGTGAAACCATTTGTGTTGCAAAGATAACTCAAAGATCTTCGATTTAATATATAGCAGAACACACATTTAATCCTGTACCAAAAGATATGGATTTCCAAAGTCCAATGCCTAACCGGCCTTACAACTTCACCAAACGATCCTTTTGAATCTGGACACTTAAATACAACCCATGGCTACCAAAATTCAACCATGCCCATATCAACACTAACCTTGACTAACCATTACAAAGTTTGAAAATTTTTGTGTCGTTACACATATGCAGATTGCACAATTTTGTGTTGTTCTGGAGATAATTTATCTATAATTAAGATGATAAAGTGTTGAAGAATTATGAAGAAGAGTTTAGAGAAGTTATCAATTAATCAAAGGGTTTTTTCTATCTTCATGAAAAAACCTCATTGATATTATCAATCAGATCGAGGAAATTAAAAGAAATATGACAAGGTGATTTACCTTTTACATATCTAGGGTGTCCAGTGTACTATGAAAGGACCAGTAGAAAGTACTTAGAAGAAATTATCAAGAAAGTGGATAGAAGAATATTATTTTCGTAGAATAGGTTTCTTTACTTTGGAGGTAAATTTATTCTGATTAATCATATGCTTCAATTTATAACTAAATACGTGTTATCTGCCTTACATTCTCCTAAAGGAGTCATTAAAAAACTCTATCAGATGTTTGTGAAATTCTTCTGGGGTAACTCAGAGAGTGAAAAAAATTGAGCAACATGGGAAGAGATGCATTTTTCTAAGAAAGAAGGGGGACTGGGTTTTAGATCTTTATAGGATGTTAATAAATATATATTTTCTAAGCTTTGGTAGAACTTAAGAACTTCAGTTTCTACTTTATGGGGAAATTACATGGGCAACAACAAATATTATAAGAAATTGTACCTAGTGATTGTTTATACATCATGGGTCTCACAAGTGTGAAAGAACATGCTCAAAATTAGGGAGGAGATTGAATCCTTTATTTGGTGGCAATTAAAGGTAGGGAATTCTATTTTTTTATATGATATTTGGACAAGGGTAGGGGGCTATCTATTTCATAGAAGATGAATCAACCAAAGAAGAGGATGCGAAGGTGAAGGATTCATGGAAGGAACCACACAGAGGACAATTGTACTATGTGACATTTTGACAGAAGAGATGACTAATTACATTTTTAATGGCATCAAGACAAGTTTGGATGACATTAATGATAAAGCTAAGAGGACTGGGAATACTAATGGGAATTGTTTTGTTAAGTCAGCATTTCACATATTGAGACATAAGAAGGAGACAATTGAGTGGTGTAAAAATGTCTGGATTAATAGGCTTTCTTATAAGATTTCCTTTTATCTGTGGAGAGTTTTCAAGAGAAGAATCCTAATAGATGATAACTTAAGGAGGATGAGGAGTCCTATTGTATCTAAGTGTTATTGTTGAGATTGAGACAAAGATGAAGTGGAAACGATGAATCATCTTCTTCTAACAACACCCATAACTCAAAAACTATAGGGGTAATTTTTTCATTGTGTAAGTTTCAGTATGGAGGGAGATCAGCTATTTAATACTGTATTTAAATGGTGGAATCATTGTGAAGATGCTAAGGCTAAATCAATTTTGAAGGCCATACCTGCTTTTATACAATGGGAACTTTGAAAGAGAAAAAATTCAACCATACGTGGCTAAGAGGTGACCTTCAAAAGGTTACACGATAATTGCCAAAGGAATATCATCAATTAATTAAAATGAATTTTCCTACTTGGAAAGAGGTGCATAGACAATGGAAAGGTAGTTTAGATACATGGAGAAATTACAAGCCCACAATTCAATATGAAATAGTATGATAGATTCCACCAGATTCTGGATGGGTGAAGTGCAACATAGAATGGGCTAGTAAAGGAAATCCAGGTATGCGTTCCTATGCATTTTTCATAAGGGATGAACATTCAGAAAAAATAGAAATTGCAATAAACATGGTTGTAGAAGCTGCAACCTTAAAAAGGCACTAATGTTTGGCATGCAGCAAGGATTATAACACATAAAGGTGGAGAATGACTGAATGAGCCTACAGACTATTATAAAATGGGAATGGAAAATCACTTGAGAAATTATTAAAATCATATAAGATATTCACCATAATATGGGCTCTACCAATATACAGATAAGGCACATTGTCACACCCCTGATTTACACCCTAGATGTGGTCAGCAACTAAAACTATTTTTGGTCCTAAGCGAACCACTTGGCCTGGCTACTTTATTCAACATAAGACTTAAATAGTAAGTAATAGGCTTAGATATAATGAACTAAAGAGGCTGGAATAATCTCAACAAACTAAATAATAAAATATCTCAACAATAAATAAAAGTAAGAACTGAAACTCATGTCATCCTATATATGGAACCTCTAACTAGGATAATCTAGAAAAACTACCGTGATAGGCCCATTGTAACCACAAATGAAAGTAAATACTGAAACAGAAATATAGACTTCAAAGCCTCTGACTGGTAAGAGGCCTCACCAATAGCTGAAACAAGTGTTGGTCCTCAACAAAGCTTCTGTTGAGGGGGACTATGTCACCTGCATCTACATCATAAAACGATGCAAGTCCAAAGGACATCAATACATGGAATGCATGAGCATGTAAAATTGCCAATACAGGGAACTCAAGATAAGGCACTATACTCAAAAGTAACTAAAAATATGTCTCAAAATATGATAGAAAAAATAATATATAAAGTGTATGATGAAAGTAATATCATATACTAAAACTCTGTATGCAAGAATTATTTTACTTTAGCTTGAGGAGTTTCTCTTACCGACAACCATCACTACCATCCTCGTGATGATATGATATCTTTCCCACGCTGTCAAAGCCATCCTATACTTTGCCAGGGTAAGGGTCGAAGTAATAAGTGTGTATATCCATCCTAACACTAAGTCATCTCAATGGAAAATGAGGAGCTATACTCTTAGTACAATTCTATCGTATGCTGGCTACATAGTTTATGAGTTCAAGTTATTATTACTCTTAGCCAAATCAGTGCTCAATACTACTCCCAAAAGTATTAATTATATGCTCATACTTAAAACACTATATTTGCTCAAAGTGTTACTTTTCTTCTCTTTGGGACTTAGCCCAACTTAGTATTTCCCTTAATTTTCTCAAGACTGACTAAAATCATAGGTTTCATGCTTCACTGTTCATAAAATTTTTGTGCTAATACTTTTGTTGAGTTTAAAGCAAGACTTGAAAATTCATAGATTTTCATAGTAACTTTAGGGTTTAAATAGTTTAGCAACAAAAGTAGCATCTCGATTTAGGACCTCAATATAGTAGAAACATTTAGTAGTTTTCCTGATTTTCTTCAAAAATAACATAAACAAGAATGTTTACTCATAATGAAAAATCTTGTTCTCAACTAGTAACTGATACTTGAAGAAACTACTAGTTATATGATGGTAAGATAATGTAGTAGGATTTTTGGTAAGCCTTACATACCTGGAGGAATTAGATTCTTGAAGAATTTTGAAGAAGGTGCTTGAAAGTCCTTGCTTTTCTCCTCTTGAAACTACGTTCTAAGTTTGGAGAATATTTTAAGAATAATAAAGTTGAAGGTTATCATTTAGGGATTTAAATAGGTGAAAAACTAACAAGTTTACACTTAAAGGGTGAGAAAGATGAGAATACCATTCCTTAAAGACACAGTCTAAGTTATCTACAGCACTATCTATGGCCCGTAGAAGCTTATATGGACTTTAGAATCCATTTGTAGAAATTGAGGTAGATATTGGGGTCTTTATACTCATTCTATAGGCCCAAACTACAACTCCTAGAAGCTTTTTTGACCCATAGTTGGGTTTGTAGAATTTGGGATCCAAAAATTGACTTGCAGGAGTCATTCCATGAATTGACAAGATGGGTCATAGTTCATTCCACGATCCGTAAGTTAGGGTCGTAGAATCAACTCTACTCTAGCAATCCATAGTAAATAAGCCATAGCCTTTTTCTCCAAACTCCAAATGAGGCAGTGTTAGTGGTGTTGGAAAGATAATTCAAGGATATTTAATTTGATATATTATGGTCCACCTAATTATTTTTATGCTGAGAATTATGGTTATTTAAAGTTGATCCTTGCATAATCCAATGCAAAAAACTTAATCAGTAGGAATGTTTTGAACTCAACTAAGACTAGAGGTCTCTCATGGATGGAATCCACTTCCAACACATTTCCCTTGTATATTAATGTGACTTAAAATATAGGTACATGTGACACATCACTAGTTTCAAGCTTATGCATTTGTGAAAATTTTTTTGGATCCTAAGAATAGAACTATGAGATGTTACACACGTATTCAGGGAAGCAAAATAGCTTGCAGATTATCTCACAAACACAATAATTGAACAGGGTAAAAACAACACTATTGGCATTTTAATCAACTTCCTAGAATAGAAAGATGAATTATAAATATGGACAAATAGCAAATTCCAGCCTTACTGTCAAGGGAAAAGACCATCATCAACAACATTAGTTATCTAAATGTTTAGCAAATCAAGACCACTGACATGCACAGTAAGAATATTTACAACATATTGTGGTCATTACAGAGAAGTCGTTGTTGTGAAATATCTAATTAAGCCTAACCTAAGTCAACATCAAAAAGTGAGACAAAAAAAGCAAAAGGAAAAACCATAAAACTTGATAGTTAGTTCATGCAGCGATCAGATCAAAGTTGTGTGAGCAATCAATTTTCTCCTCTTGACTTCCTAGTAACAAAAAAAGAGTTAAAAGGTGGAAGAGTAAAGTCAAAGATAAAGGGTGAGAAAGAGAGATACCTTGATTGGAAAGTGATTCACAAGTCTAGGTTATTCCGATTTGGGATACCACCTAGTATGACACCTACAAAATACAATAAATATCAATAATCCATAAGGAGAAAAAAAAGAAAGATTGGGAATATATAATGAAACTATACCTTCTGATAGCTAAGTAGAAGAAGATTCAGAAGAAAATGATGAATATATTTCACAACCCAAAAGAGGAGAAGGATGTAGCCGATGTTCGGAGGCCACTGAAACATTGTCAAAGGGGGATAAAAGTGGCTTTCAAAGAAGTATTCCTAATTAGGAAATCCTTAGTAGAACGTTTTAAATTCCATCTGAGGTCGATTCATTTAGACTAGACTACATGTTTTTCGCAGAATGTTCAAAGATGTATTAGGCTTATTGGGCCTCAACCTTGTATTGATCTTTAAATAAAATGGGTCAGTCAACCCAAATTTGATTAAAAGGAAGATGAATCTCTTCTTCTATGCTCATTCACCACCACCAAACTATCATTAGACCTTTAGTAATTCAAGCTAATCTAAAAAGAAAATCACCAAGCAGTCCACTCACAACTTATAGCGAGTCAAACTAGAGGCATAGCTGCCACACAATGAATGAGATACCCGAAGGTACCTTACCCAATCCATCTCAAGCTTCTTAAGCATTCAAATAAACTTTTGCGAAAACAATAATGGAAAAGGGACTATGGGCCGTTTAAACAATGAAGCAACATTAAAAAGCAGTAGGAATAACTAACATACTTTGTCCATAAGCGTACCAACTAATATATTATGAGTGGAACCGGTACGGTCGATTTTTATCAAATAGAGAAGAATTCATAATAAGGAAACATAAAAAGTAAAAGCCTTAACTGGCCAACATATACATCGTCCAAAAATAAAACACAAGCTAGAAAGAGGAAATGGGAGAGACCCAAATTACGGGCTCACTACAAATAATAGTGCTAGTCTTGAATTTTGAGTACTAGCCACAAGCCAATAGAAAAGTGCCTGTTCGTACATGGTTAAATCATGCAGGCAAAATATGCGACATTACGTTTGAATGTACTAAGTATGTAAGATATAATACATGTACAAAATTGTAATGCCATTATTTATAAATATAGCATATGAGTATAAATGAGATAAAAAAATACATAAAGTGAGCTTAAGCATACACAAGAAATATAACTCAATATGGGTAAGAGTCAATACATGAGAAAACTCATGTAACGAAAACATAACATAGGAACATAAACTTGTGGGGCCAAACTTTAACCGACATATAAGACTATGTGAGCTACTATATGGAATCTAATGAACACCTTCCATTGGGAAACATTCAATGCACTCCTTACATTGGGAAAAGGAAAATCTACTTGCCAATGTAGATGTCCAAATCTTAGTAAATTTGAAATTGTATCTTTCAAAACATATGGCTTATGTGGATCCACTTTCCTAGCCTATAAGGTGCTCCTATTGTGGTACATAGTTAGGGACATTGATGTTTAGCTTTAAGGAGCCATGCCTCAACTAACGAAATGACTCCCAATCTTAAGTCCACTCGGTTCTAAGTCATCCCATGGAATCTTTAAAACATAACTTAGAATCATAAGTAGCAATCATAAGAGTAGCTCAAACTTAGGAACAACCAAGTGAGGAGTTTCCTTTCATCTTGGGGACCTATCTTAACATCTTTAGGGAAATTGTCAACATGCTTATATCTTTGACAAAACGTTACTTAAAACTTATCTTTAATGACCTATTCATCATAAATCATGCAAAGCTTTTTAAATGGAACACTCATAAATCACATAAACATAAGGAAACATTTATTTTTAAGGACCATCAAAATGCCCACACTTCATCATTATGGAAACCCATCATGGGGTCATCATCAATAGCTCAAAACATGCATATGTACTTAGTAAAATAGTTGTCGGATGTCATGAATAACATTTACTAGCATAAAACATCATAAATTTACCATAACATGCATAATATCTTGAAGGAACTTAAAGAAAAAGTAAAATACTTGAAACGGGACTTTATGGGTGGAAGGGTACTCATAAATTAACTCACATACCATAGGAGAACCGGAGAGAAACAAACTTGGAATCTTTGGTGGAGAACTTTGAAACCCTAATTCTTACCTTGCCTTTTTCTTAAGAGATTTTGCGTTAGGAAAATTTGAAGAATTAAGAGAATGAGGGATTATTAGGGTTTAGGACCAGATTTAAGACCCCTTTGGATCCTAAAATGACTGAGTTTAGGATTAGAATTTGTGGAAATTGATAAACTAATCTTTCATTAAAATTGCCAAATTCACTTACAAAGACCCATTTATGGGCCATAGGTCCATCCACGGGCAGCAAGTCCCACCGTCTGGTAACACATTTGAAATCCCTGAAAACTAACTTTTGTTGGACCCAAACCACGAAACCTTGTTACAAGTCGTGTAACATTTTACGATTCATGGTTGGACTCATAGAGTCCTTCCACACTTAGCCATTTTTCCATTTTCTTGGTCTCATTGCATGAAAGGATTCTATGGGTCGTGCATTGACTTATGAGCCATCTAGTAACACGTAGGTCACCTTTAAAAAAAATCTAAATTTCCTTTATGTCTAATAGTCTCACTCACGACCCTATCTATAGATCGTAGTGTATCCTACGGGCCGTCACTTAGTTCATGGGTTACCCTATACTTGAAAACTTTTTTTCTTTCCAGAAGTTCATGTATAAGGACCACACCTGTGGACTGTATGACTACTTATTGGTCGTAAGTAACCCTCATTGATATAGGTCATTTTTAGGCAAATGTTTTACACTCTTAGACTACTAAACTGGGGGTCATTACAATATGTCCCCCTTGGGAACATTCATCCCCGAACGAACTTAAAGACAGGTTCTAAAGAGTAAACTAGCAACTAATAACCTATTATGCATACAGAAATACAACTTGAACATTGTTTCACAAAAAATTCAAAACTAACTTTCAAAACATGTCTCAAAATAGTCCATACATATAGGAATAAGTGCATACATCATGAAAAACTAAAATGCATGAAATTTGAGATTTTATGAAGGATTTCTTAATACCTTAGGCATGAGTGGAGTGGAATAGATATGGTTAATGCTTCATCCTATCTACTTATGCTTCCCATATAACACCCTCAACTTGTTGGTTTCTCCAAAGCTCTTTGGCAGATGCAACTTCCTAGTTCCTTAGCTTTTTCACTTGCCAATCCAAAATTTCAATTGATACTTCTTCATAACTCAAATCTTCTTCAATTTCCATATCATACAAAGGGATTATGGAATTTGGATCACCTATGAATTTCCTCAACATCAACACATGGAAAATCAGATTAATCAAATGCAACTCATTGGGTAGATCCAACTCATATGCCACTTTTCCCACTCTTCTCATCACCTTATAGGGCCCGACATACCTAGAGCTCAATTTTCCTTTCTTGCCAAATCGTATTACACCTTTATTTGGAGATACCTTCAACTATACCCAATCACCAACTTGGAACTTAAATTCCCTTCTTCTCAAATTAGAGTAGGACTTTTGTCAGCTTTGGACCATTTGTAATTTTTCCCTTATGGTTTTAATTTTCTTCATATAATTCATTACCTTGTCTGATCGTATTAATGCCACTTCACCGACTTCGAACAACCTGATGGGAGATCTATATCATCTATCATTCAACGCCTCAAACAATGCCATCCCGATACTTGCATGGAAGATATTATTGTAGGCAAACTCAATAAGTGGAAAATACTCATCCCAACTCCTCTTAAACTCCAACACACAAGCTCTCAATATGTTTCCAATATCTGAATAATCCTTTTAGCTTGCCCATCGATAGTTGAGTACTGCCTTTCATCCCAATAGTCAAAACTACATTCGATCATAATAGAGTTATATCTTGAAGATGATGGAAAAATGGATTTGGCCAAAGTGTTCACAAATTTACAAGATTAGGAG
>JBCEWC010014400.1:0-14394 GCA_038996855.1 Solanum aculeatissimum
TAAACATATTTAATTTGTAGTGAATGTCTATTATTTGGTTTCCTTTAATAGTTAGGAATTATACTTGAAAACCAAATAAGTTTTTTCCTTATAAGTGTAAGGGTTTTACCCTATAAATATAAGAGTTTCCTTCATTGTAAAATATATCTGAATACATCTGATTATTATTCATTAGCAATAAGGAATTTTTTTTCTACTCTCTACTTTCTTGTTCTTTTACTTTATAATTTCATAACATTACTAACATTTTTATTTTATTTTAAAAGGAAGATTTGGGAAAGGAGTGTACAATTCTTGAAACAATTCAAATACAGATTCTTATCTTTTATATCACGTAATCCAAGTTTATAATTAAAATGAGCCAATAATTTCAAACCTTATCGTATTTAGCTCATTTTGTATATACGTAGTTCAAGACTTGGAGAATAGATACTAATAGTTTCTTTATTTGTGAATATGATTATAAGTGATACTTATGTGAATAGTTTTATGAATACTAAGTTACGGATTCGTGTATTGCATATATATTCTAGAAAAGATCATTTAATTGCATTATTAATATTCCAATAATAAATATTAATCCACTCTATAATTTGAAATAATTACTTATTATTTCATTAATTAATAATTTTGTATTAGATTTTAAGTCAGATACACCATTTATTCAAATTTCAAGTAAGATACATGTATCTTTAATACCAAATACATTCTAAAATACAAATACACAAAGAGAGGGAGAGAGTGTCGAGAGAGAATCGGTGATTTCAGATACATGTATTTTTATACCAAATATGTTCTGAAATCTAAAAAAAATTATGATTAAAAAAACTATTTTTACCAATATAATATTCATTCGTTTTTAAACATGTGTAATGATGCATTTTTTCAACTCAACAATAAGAATGCCACATAACTCGGTCAACAATCATAGGTGTTAAAGTGTTGTGTCAATTGACAGAATATCAAGTATAAATGTCCAATTAACAAACAAAATCAAATACAAAAATCTTCGAGATCATTATACATATATAAACACTGTATAATTAAGGAAAGGAGAGGGAAAGCAGTCTTCAATGCCTGCCCTAATAGGCAATTGACCTTTATAAACTTTGAGTGTCAAACTTTAAAAAGAAAAGTCGTTGAGCAGTTCTTTATGAGCATGCATTCTTAGAATGGAAAAGTCTAAAATCTCTTTGAATCATTCAAAATGGTACAAAAATATATTTTATTCATTTATTGAGCCTAAAATACTTTTTTCATCCATCTTTGGGTTCAAAAATATCTTTCATTCACTTTTTTGGGTCACTTATATCCTTGAAACTAACAATCCTCTCTTTTTTCAAAACAAATATTTATTATGTTTTATTTTCTTATGTAATAAAGTAAACCCGCACCCTCAATTCTTTTTTCTTTTTTACAAAAAAAAAATCTTATATAATTTTTTATTTTTTAAAGTTTGTTTTGGGGTTATAAAGAAAGATATTATTTTGGTTTGGATAAAATATTTAAAAACTAATTAAAAAAAACAAACTGGTAGTTTTACTTTAGTTTTTTTTAAAAAAAAATTAGGGTCATGAAGAAGGTATAATTTTTTATATATAATAAATTATGGGAATTGTTTTTAAAAAAAATCTCTTAAAAAATCTAAAGTTACATCAAAACATATTTTGAAATTTTAAAAAAAAAATTGCACATACTTATATTTTATTTAGACAAAATAATTAACCTTTTAAAGATCAAAGCGATTTATTAAAACTGATTTTGCTTTCTTTAATTTTTTTATTTAATTTTGAATAATTTTTGTTATTTTTTGTTATAACATTAAAAAAAACTCACTCTTTTCGATAAATTAAAAACTTACTTTTTCATTAACTTTATATATTTTTAAAAAGTTTTTTTTTAGAAAACTAAATCAGTTAATTATTTTAATAAATCACTTTGATCACTTTTTAAAAAAATTACTTTGATCCTTAGAGAGATAGATTATTTCAGTTTGGATAAATTATGAAAAGAAACCTAATAGAGATGGGGATTTATTTTATTCCATAAGAAAATGCAACAAAATAAATATTTAAAAAAGAAAAAAAAAGTTGTTAGTTTCAAGAGTATAAGTAAACCAAAAAGGGTACTGAAAGACATTTTTATACTCAAAGGTGGATGACAGGGGAATTTTAGGCTCAATAGGTGGATGAAGGGTATTTTTATATCATTTTGAATAGTTCGAGGGCATTTTAAGTCCTTTTCCATTCTTATAATTTGATGTTGAAGTAAATAGGACTCCCTCCGTTCATTTTCAGTTGTAAAAAATCTTCTAATTTAATTTTCATTTTTATTTATCATTTTTGACAATTAAGGTAGAGTAATTTTTTCCCTATTATACCCTCAATTTATTGTCAATAGTTTAAGTTGTTTGCATAAATTTTGAGTGTGCATCGGTTGGTTTAGTTCAACTTTATATACTATTGATTTGATTTATTAATTTTTAATTTTTAAATATGTTAAATTAATAATCAAATCAAAAAAAAAAATTTTATCGATTTTTGGCCTTAACTGTTTGGTTTTCAAAATTTATTTTAAAAAAATACTCATCAAATAAATATATGATTTTTTCAATAATGTGCGACTAGACTGTAATATAACTTTACAAAATTACTCATCAAATGGAAACATTAGTTGCTAATATGAAAAGAATTATACAAGTGCAACACAAATAAAAGAGTTTGTTTTTGTGAATTCAAAATTATTTTGAAATATGAATTGAAAGTTAAAGGGCAAAGACAATAACAATTAAGGTAGTAATATTAATAGGGCTAATTTCAAATATATATAATAAACTAATTAGTTTAAAATAAATATAGTCATGTTTTATTTAAATATAAAATAGTTAAATCATAGAAAATATACAATGACTATACAATATAACTTGCCAAAAGTTATTAAAAAAAATATAGTGACTATATATACACACACACATATAGACATGAGCTATACAATGAATATACATTATGATACACATAAAAATTGAATATAGCTTAACTATACATGAAATATATACTAATTATACATGCTTATACAACAAATGATAAATTTTTTTGGTTATTATTTTGCCCCACAGACATTTACTGTAATTATCCCATTATGATATTTAACATTCATAAAGGAATAAAGTAGTAAAGCACTACAGTCACCCAATAATTCAATATTAAAAGATCAAAATAGAACAAATAATTTGATAATTGTTACGAAACTATATAAAACAATACAAAGAACAAAGTAGGGAGAAGAAGAGAAAAAATTATTATTCCTCTTGAATGATATTCAAGTATCGAGGGGTATTTAAATGTTGAGAGATATTCAGGTGTGTGTTGCAATGAAGGAAAACCTCTTTATTTATAAGGGAAAACTGACTTGGTCCCTAAGTTAGGGTTTCTAACTTTTCTCCAAAGGAATCTATATAATAGACATTCACTATAATACAAATATATTTATAACACTCCTCCTTGAATGTCTATTTGATTGATTATGTACCTAGTTAAAATCTTACTAAATAAAACTCAGCGAGTAAATTCTAGTGAAGGAAAAAATAGTATACATATCTAACAATACACATTTAGGATGTCTCATTAAAAACCCTATAATAAAAAATCAATGGGACAAAATCTTGTGAGAAAAAAAGTGTATGTCACGTATTAACTTCCCTTAATTGAATCTTTACATCCCAATCTTATACTCTATCTCCTCGAAAGTTGCAATGGATAGATACTTTGTGAATAAATCATTCATATCATCACTCGAACGAATTTGTTATAAGTTGATATCATCATTCATTTGAAGCTGGTGTGTAGAAATAGTGAAATAAACTTTATTCTATCTCCTTTTATGCATCTTTCCTCTAATAATATGGTACTTCAAACCAAAGAATTCTGCATGTTCCTTATTTTAATTTTTTTAAGCAGATAATCTATTGTCATTTGAAAACTCTTTAAGCGTTTTAATTCAAGTTATTAACTTGCATAACAATATAAAAATCCTTAATTGATTTAACCAATGAAGATTATAAATAAGTTTTTTAAGAACTTGTATATGTTTCATACATTTTGAATTCTTCAGATATTTTCATATCAATTTTGCTAATTGACAACATCCAATATTAAATGTTGACATTTTCTAGTGTCTAGGTTGCAAGTCAAACAAACTTTATGCTTATCAAGATGCATCATTCCACTTGATAATTAGAGAATAATTTAATGGATCGTAAACTTTAGATCCTCATAATCTTTTATAATATTACGCTATATTGTATCAAAATATTGTTGACAATATATCATTTTTATCGTTTCGCAATACGACATAACTTATTGAGATCTCATCACTTAATTATTCTCAGGTATGTACCCCTCTCATGAGGTTTCATGAAGCGTTATGTCGTAAGCTCTTCAAGAGCATATTGCCTCCTTACTAAGATCATTTTGATAATTTGTTCCTTCTTCTTTTTTAAGGATCATTATATTTAAAAGTGATTAGTCTATCATGCTTCATGCATGTCATAGACTTCGTTTTTTAGGAACTTTTAGTAAGATCATTTCCAACTCTTAGTTACTTCTTATTGACCTCTTGTGTTAGACAAACTAACATATATTCCAATCTACTTTGATGAATTCATCTTATTACATCATATTATATTCATTAATACCACACTTCAAAATTATTGTATGAAAATTATATGGTCCCTCACCATAAGCCAATTGAGAAAAATAATAATTATAATTTATTAGACTAATGCATACTTTTGTATGCAATTATCATATTTCAAACTATGAAACTTTGTTCTCATAAACAATGATTGAGTAATTTATCTAAGACATCAATGTCAAATAAATTTGGATATTAATGAACATTGTCAAGAGAGTTATCTTAACTATATTGAAAGTTGTGCTCTTAATTCAATTATTTTGCATTAGTAATTTTGCGAATGTCAAGTTTCAGGTTGACAATAAGCACACATGTGATTATCTTATAGATGCATCTATTTCACACATCACATGACAGTGAACGGGCCCATATTCACCTTTCATAATTTGAAAAATTTAGTCGCAACATTAGTTGATTTTTGTGCTTTCATAATTTAGGGGATTTAGTCCCAACATAAGTTGATCCAATCAATTTATCAAGATAAAAAGCAATCTTGAAGAATTTTTTAGTTCTTTAATATATGTCTAATAAGTAAACTCCAAGTTTACCATGACATGTGTCTTTTGCTATAGTAAATTTCTGATTTACTCTAATATGAGCAAATTTCAAATTTATTATTTCGATAGTAAATTTCAACTTTATTTTTTCTCAACTACTCTACCTGGCCTCTTTTAAAGGTAAGTCGTGATCCCATCATGATAAAGTGCACTGTCATGCCCCAAGCTTACACCCTAGACATGGCATGCACTTAAAGACCATTGTTGGTCCCCAAGTGAACCCTTGGCCTGGCTGACACACTCAATTGGAAACTTTAACATGCATGCGAAAGCTTTATAAGATAAACTTTTACAACATTTTATAAAACTCAAACAATCTCAATTATGCTTTATAAAAAATCTGAAAATATCTTTTAATACAAATTCTAATAATATTTATAATATCTGAATGAATACACTGGACTGACTCTCTAACTCTTTCCATGAAGCCTCTTTTATACTGAAGATAGGTGCCACAATAAGACTCATGACTACCTGAATGTAAAATAAAATAAATAAACTGAACTAACTAACTAGAGCCCTCTGAAAGCAAAGAGCTCTCACCAACTGATGCTGGGAAGCTGTCTTACTGAATGTCTACTATCAAGTGTACCTGAATCTGCATCATAAAATGATGCAGACCCAAAGGGCGTCAGTAGGTGGAATGTACGATATATAAAATAGCCAAAATAAAAACTCAGAACAAGATGTTTAACTCAATGACTTAACTCAGGATATAACTCAATAACATAATCAATGCAATATAAGTAAAACATCTGGTTTAATGTATAAATAAATACAACTCAATCTGTATCTGAAAATAATATATACTTTAGCTTGGGAAGTTTTTCTAACCAACAACCATCACTACGAGCATCATGATGATACAATATCTTGTCTATATTGCCAGAGTCATCTAATACCTTGCTAGGGTAAGGGACGAAGCTGAACTTATAGATCAATCTAAACTGGGTCATCTTAGTGGCATATGAGGAGTTGTACATCTGGTACAATCCTATCTTATGTTGGCTACGTAGTTTATGAGGTTGGAGCTATCTAAACTCGTACCCACATCGATGCTCAATACTACTCCTAAAATATGCATTGTGCTTAGTAACTGTAAAGTTGTCCTACTTTAGGGGAAAACTGAAAATCTACTACTTGGAGCCTTGACTCAACATATTTTCTTTAAATTGGCTTTTCTTTTTCAAAATTGATAATGTTTTCTCATAACTGGTAATGTTTTTTTTAAAGAAAGAAAATAGTTATGCTCTTTACTGATAAAATAATGCATTTGGAACTGTCAAGTTTCCTCAAACTTTGAATTTATACATAATAAATAGTAATACAAAATAAAATAACTAATTGGACTGCTCTTTCGAAACTGATATGGTAGGCTTAAAAGATAGTATAGTAAATAGGTTACTTGTATAACTCATGCTGAGATGCTGAGGTACTTCTTGAAACTAACTTATACTTTGGACTGACTAACTTTTCAATGCAATTAAAGCATGATAATGAAATGGTTCTCAAAACTCATCTAGGGTTCTTGTAAATGTAGTAATACTTCAAAAATCTAAAGAGATGTACTCAACAATGAAGTTCTTACCATAATAATAATGGAATAATAAGAATTTCATGATAAGGTTTTAGAATTTCTTCATAAGATCATATGAATGAAATTGACTTAATTTTTTACTAGAATTCTTGATAATAAATATATATTAGACACGAAAATAGAATTTTAGGTGGTCTTACATACCTAGAATGAAGACTGAAGAATCAAACAACGAAGATAAGCCTTGGATTTCCTGGACCCTAGCCTCTTTTTTTCTCCTTAGCTCTAGTTCTTAAGATGAATTAGCGTAAATAATTGAAAAATCACACTTAGGAACTGATATAGGATTGAAAATGACCTCAAAACGACAGGGTTTTAATCTAGGATGGGTGAAAAAAAAAGACTAGAATGCCCTTATTTTTAAAACTGAACAACAAGTACCGCGATGGAGCTAGTCCGCGATGCAAACTTGTTCTATGTCAGCTCATTTTTTTATGAAAAACTTAAAACGCGTTCAGAAATTATTTTTCTATAAAATAACACATAAATTACATTCATTGAATGCGTTTTATGTGTATTTTATGTAAATCACACTTGTCCAGTGCATTTTACGAATAAAACTCAAAAATGAATTATGATGGAGCAGGTCCGCACGGACTTGTCACATACTCTTCTGGTTGTGTGATTTGCTTTGAAAAAATTATTTTTTGATCCGATTGGCCTAAATTTCGATCGAGATCACTTTCCCACATAATATTTTTCGCTGATCGATATTCCTGCCTCAAATTTACCAAAATAAAATTTAGGATAATGCGTTATTTAATCAATCTTTTATCTAGGGGCACTTTAGTAATTTCTAGAGTGTAACATGCACATTCGTATTCAAAAGTTTTATCGAATACTATCACATCCACTTTAGACTTTAGCATTTGATTTGTTCAATCTCAATCGATAGGCAATAATCATTAAATGCATGTGATGAAAACTCTGCACCTTTAACAAGGTGAATGAATGGTGCCCATAATCATATTATGTGTTAATAATTTTGCAAATGTCAAGTTGCAAGTTGAGGCACACAGGAGACTATCCAGATAAAGCATTCAATAGGACCATGCAATATCAAAATGATCCACTAGGTGGATGAAAAGTTTGCAAATATTCTCATGTATACAAAGCAAAATATCTAAGCAATCCAATAAGTTCACAAATATCTTCATTTGTACATTCCAAGAATGCGGGACTCAATCTCAACTTTCGTCGATAATGGTCTCACAATTAACTTGTTTTGATAATAAGCAATACAAAAAAATCATCATTTAAAAGAATCTATAGATTCTCTAATAGATGTTTATTTGAATTTTCTATAATTTATCTCATCATTATAGATATAGGATGTCGTCCCAGATGATCATACCAAAATCTAAAAGTATTGAAATTAGTAAACTTCTTATTTACTGTAAAATGTAAATCAATTGCACTAATTCTTGTCCAATACAAATCAAAAGATAAATTAACGAAATTTTATAATAGATGTCTGCCTAGAGACATTCTTGATGATATCAAGATATTTAACATTCTGAACATAATAGAATTGTACTCATGAATAGATTTAAAATCTTTTACACTCAAATGCATCCAATCGTATCATACTTTTGGATGCATGACTATCTTGGTCATATCTTTCTTTTAGGGTTTTTTTTGTAAAACAAGTGGATCCTTAACTGTGATATTCAATTTTTAGAATTTCATCAAGATGATGATTATAGAATATCATAGAATTAGCACAATTTTATTTTGATGATTTATTTTCATTCTTAATGGTGTTTCCAAGTCCTATAACATCCAAATGAATTTCGGCATCCAACACTTATATGAGGGGTAGTTCTTACCTGAACTATGAAGGACAACAAACTCAAGTTTTGTAAGATTAGTCAAATTAAAAATAAATAAATAATATCTTAGCGTGACTTAACCTTCACTCTTTAATACGGTAACTATATAAAACAATAAAAAGAACAAAGTAGGGAGAAGAGAGAAAACTTATTATTCCTCTTGAATGATATTCAAGTATTGAGAGATATTCATATGTGTGTTACGATGAAGAAAAATTCTTTTATTTATAGGGAAAAACTAACTTGATTCCTATGTTAGAATTTCTAACCTTTTTTATCCCTAAGTTAGGGTTTCTAACTCTTCTCCAAATCTATCTAATAAATATTTATTATAATACAAATATATTTATAAAAATAATTCTTTTTTGTAAAATCAGTTAAATTAATAATCTAATAACAATAAAGTAATTTCAATTTATTGATGATTTGATTTTTCGCCGCATAAAATAAAGCAAAGCACAAAAGAAGACCAAGCAGTTTGTTTGTGATGGAGAAAAAAAAAGATATAATTAAAACTCTCATCCATTTTTTCTTGTCTACTGATTAACAGGTGGTTGAGCTGCAAAATGCCCTTAATTATTCCCAGCCCCTCCATTAATTCCTCTACATATCTCTCATTAATCACTTTCCATCAAGTTGTTATACTTAGGTTACCTACTCCAACAATTTAATCTCATCTCATTAATTTAAAAAATTAACCAATAAATTAGCAATCATCATCTAATTAGTAGCTAATTAGAACGAAGAATAACGTTAAAAAATGGCATTGATGAACAGAGATTTGTGCAGTTCACATTACCCGATTAATTTGTCGATCTCAGAGCCGCAGGTGAAGGAATGCCAGATTCTGAAATTTGATTTTAATGGGAAGAGGAAATTGACGGCGATAAAAGCCAGCGCAAGCGGCAGCAATAATTCGAAGAGTGTCGATACGATTAACGGGAAGAAGATTAATGGTGTTCATGTGGAGGAGTATCCACATTTAGCGCAAAGGGGAAATGTAGTAATCGAATCGGGATCGTCGGCGGCGGCGGCGAATCATTCATATATGTTGGGGAATTTTGTGGATGAGCGGTTTGTGTATAGACAGTCTTTTGTGATTAGGTCTTATGAAATTGGACCTGATAAGACTGCTACAATGGAAACTATCATGAATCTCCTTCAGGTTCGTACATTTCATCTTCTTCCTTTTTTTAATTGACTGTTTTATTAGGTACCTGTTATCTCCCATAGCACGAAATTCACCGGAATTGACCTTGTAGTTTTTGCTTCTGTTGGAATTTGAACTATGACCTTCGATGATTTTCAATAACATTGTTGTTTTTTATTATTACTCTCCTATGGTTGTTTCCTTTGATTGTATTGTTGTTGCTACTACTATTACTTTTTTCCCTTTAATTTTAGCATGTTTAAAATACTTTTCATGGGTATACAGTAAATTGTGAACCCGTTTAAACTAATTAATGTCTTACTTTTTTTAGATTTTGAACTTCCTTATTGAAAATTCTGGCTCCACTGCCTTTGTTGAACTTATCCGGGTTTTTACCCACTTTATTCATTAGTAGAGCATACATGATTTGAATGTTTCATGGAGTTTAACTTGGCTTAAATACGTATAGAAGAAATCATGTTTAAAATGTGATAGTGTATTGCAGGAGACAGCTCTAAATCATGTGGCAAGCTCAGGGGTTGGTAGTAATGGATTTGGGGCTACACGAGAGATGAGCCTTAGGAAACTCATATGGGTAGTCACTCGCATACAAATTCAAGTTGAACAATATAGCTCCTGGTATTCCTCTTCCCTTCTTTTCAATAAGTCTTTCTATTCTCAGATATTTTCATTTGTAGATTAAAGGTAGTACAGTTAGTATTTTCTCCGTCCCAATTTATGTGACGCATTACTTTAGGCCTGTCCGAAAAAGAATGATAAAACTAATGCTATTCAAATTACAGGGGAGATGTGGTTGAGATAGATACATGGGTAGATGCAACAGGTAAAAATGGAATGAGAAGGGATTGGATCATTCGCGATTCCAACACTCGCAACATCATCACTAAAGCAACAAGGTAATATATACTACTTGTCGAAGTATAGGTCAAATTTTATTTTTTTTTCTTTAAAGGATGATGAGTAGTAAAACAGATACACTTGTATATGTTGTGTTTTGCAGTACATGGGTGATAATGAATAGAGAAACAAGAAGGTTATGCAAAATCCCAGAGCAGGTCAAAGCAGAAGTTCGACCTTTCTACATCAACAAATTCGCAATTCCTACTGCACAAATTGATTCTGAAAAGATTGAGAAACTCAATGATGAAACCGCTCAAATTATCACGTCTGGGTTAGCTGTAAGACATATCATGCATATATATCCCCTAAAGAGAAAGATGTTTGTATATACATACATATATATAGCTATAGCTTGCACAACTTTAATTAGTTATGTGTGTTCTTGATACAGCCGCGGTGGAGCGACATGGATGCTAATCAGCATGTCAACAATGTCAAATATATTGGATGGATTTTGGAGGTAATTAAAAACCTTTTGAGTCATTTGTTTGTTGTTGTTTTAGCACATATAGTATTAACTTATACAGCTGCAGCGCAAAGAACTTCTACATTATGAATGTGTTTTAACCTGTTTCAATATGATATTAATCTCACTTTTAATGAACTAATTATATTTTAAGTGAACTGACTGTCAATATAAGAAAGTAAAACTCATATCCTACAATGTTGAGGTTGGCAGCCATTCATGTTTGAAGGAAGTGAACCTATTTTTTTTGTGTGTCTGCAGAGTGTGCCCATAAATGTTTTAGAAGACTGCAACTTAATGAGCTTGACATTAGAGTATCGACGTGAATGTCAATTGTCAAATGTGCTGCAGTCCATGACAACTCTTAGAGAAATAGCAACATCATCGAGTGATAAAGATAGTGGAATGGAATGCACACATCTGATCCGCATGGAGGCTGATCGAGCAGAGGTTGTCCGAGCCAGGTCCATATGGCAGCCTAAACGATGATATCTGCAATTCTTCTTCTCTACATTCATATTCTTTGCAGTGTGTATTTACTGTTGTCAACATAATGTATAAGTGATGAGTAGTTAAGTAAATAGATAGAGAGTACTGTACAAGTTCTCTTCTTTAGTATCAGTGGCAGATCCACTTAGACTACAATGGGTTTGGATGTCTCATTGTCTTTGACTCAAAACACTAAATTTATTATTGATTTTTGTAATTTAAGAGAAGATACGTATGCATTTGATTCAATTATTTCTAATTGTGTAAGTAATTGTTTGATTCTCGAATAGCAGGTATGAAGTAACAACAGTTGATGTTGTCACTTTGATTTACAATATTTTTATCTAAAGTTTGGGTGTTCTGAAGTTTAGCTAGTCAGGTCAAACTTCAAACACATATTACAAGGTTAATTCACTAATTTCTTCATCATACTCTACATTACTGCATTGCTTAACTAATCTTTCACAACAAATCTTGCAAGTTGTAGAATGAAGCCAACACATGTTACAGTAAAATGATTTAAAAGAAAAAAAAGGAACTCTTTCAGATACTTCTTTGCTAATTTAGTTGCCATATATGAATAATATTATTTTGTTACAAAAATTGATCCAACTGTGAATAAAGTTGCCTTTTTGGGACATTTTTACATTATAATAATGGAAAAATAGAGAAAATCTAAGACAGTTCATAAAAGTAAGAAGAGTAAACTCGAAATAGCAGAAATGAAAAACAAAAAATAATAAAGTAAGCAATTAAAATAATGTGTTGTTTGTTTTTTAGGACCATACTTATTTGTCGTGCTATTTAGCAGAGTCAGGTGAAAAAAAGATAAAAATCGTAAAAACGTCCAATGCAATTATGGCACTCACCTGCTCTATTTCCACTAAATATTTCTTGCCCTATAATACAGGGGCCCACGCCCTATGACTGTAGTCTCAATGAAATAGATTTTTTATATTGATTAATTTATAATAAATATGATTATACTTTATTTTATTTACGTAAAGACTTTTTAAATCTATGGTCAAATAGTTTTTCGAACATTATCTTTTAAAATTTGATCTAAAAATTTATGATCAGCTAGGTACTAGCCAAGTGTCTTAACTTTTTTTTTGTTTGTCCCAAAAGTAGTAAGTTTTTCAATTTTAATATTATACCTGTCATTTGCAATTATAAAATTTATATGAAAAAGTTAAGAATATCTTTAAACTATTCGAAAAGAAAAAAAATGTCAGTAGTTAATAGTGTGGTTCATAAATATTTTTGCTATTAATAATTTGGTCCAGAAATATTTTTATTGTTACTTAATAGCTCAAAATGTCCTTTTTGAAATATATTATTTTTCTAATAATGATTTTTTTAATTAGAAAATACCAATCCTACATCAATTCAAAAAATAAAAATATTTTTTTTTATGTTCATTTTATATAATTTAAGAACAATTTTAACATTTTCCGTAAAATTTAAAACATTTTACAAATCTTTATTCCTTAAATTTTGTACCCGTAAAATATTTGAATTGGAAGTACTTTGATCCTTGCCCCAACGTGAAATGAAAAATTGCATTACAAATTGCATGGGCAGATTATTGCACCAACATATTGTCTACTAATCCATGAATTTATTATTGGAGAGCTTACGTAAATTCCATTAGTTTAGAAATTAATTAGTTAGATACACTCTGTTTTGCAATATTATGTATGTTATTAGATTTTAATGCTTCCTAATACATGTTTTTCGAATATATGAAATTATATTTAGGTGTAATTTATAACAAATCTCGCTCTCTTTGCTCGCTGCTCTCCTCACTAGCTATACTCCTATGTATCCAGATACATGTGAATCACTGCAAATACATACAGATATATATCTCTACTATGATTCACATATATTTAGGATATATACAAATCTTGCTTTGTATATCATTACATTCAAAACTTTTAAATGCTTTTATGGCATTTATATAAATTGTGTTATATATATACCATTTAATATGTATTTAACGTTAAATATATGTTGTCACTAAATTCTTTATTTATTATAAAAGGGACATGTTATCACACCAACGTTTTCCAAATAATAATAATAATTAAGAGAAGCAAACAAAAGACCTAGTAGATTAAACAGGATTATTGAATGCGGGGATCGAGCTATCTTATCATTAGGGGTTCATTTGAATCTCTTTCGATGAAAAATTATATTATTCATACATGATTGAAATAATTTTTTTATGTATATATAATAGATGTTAAATCCTTTTCAAATAATTCATGTGTCTACTTCTTCAGATTTTGAAAGTTCTTAATGAAAATTTTTGACTCCGC
Source organism: Solanum aculeatissimum (assembly GCA_038996855.1). NCBI lineage: Eukaryota > Viridiplantae > Streptophyta > Magnoliopsida > Solanales > Solanaceae > Solanum > Solanum aculeatissimum. Next base: position 14,029 of record JBCEWC010014400.1, read on the forward strand.
TATTTTTGAATGCCTAGCTAGTAAAGGCCTAGAGGGTGAGGTAGGCCATTATATTCCAATGGGATAGTCAAATTGTTCACCCATTGTTTATTTAATCTCACCTAGATTAAGAGGACACAAGATTAAGGAGCTTTGATTTTTGTGGCTTAAATTAATTAGTATAGGTTTTGTACCCTTCAAGTACAATATATACTTTGACTGGAGTCTTGGAACTCTTCATTATATATATATTTTTCCCATTAATTACCTTAATAATTTGAAGGAAAAGACTAAATTGACCAACTAACATTTATGCTGGGATAAGTTATGCTGGGATAAGTTATGTTGGGATTAGTTATGCTGAGAGTAATTTTTATTGTTTGTTTG
>JBCEWC010014401.1:0-14394 GCA_038996855.1 Solanum aculeatissimum
TTAATTCTTGAGTTTCATGACATTGCATGCATACATGAGCACGAAAATAATTTAAATGATGTCTTGACATGAGTTTTAAATGGTTTTTCTAAATGATGCATGATCCGTTATGAATTGTATTAATAATGTTTCTTGCTTGATTGAATCCTTTAAGCCTTTTTCAAGCCCATTCGAGGACGAATGTTCCCAAGGGGGGAGATGATGTAACGACCCAAAAAATTTTGAACTTTGTAGTGGTTGATTAAGGTTGATTTGGACCTGTTTTGGTTGGCTAGTGACCATCATGGGTCTTACTTATGTGTCCATGTTCAAAGGAATCGCGTTGGTTAGGTTTGCTTGACGATTTTTGAAAGTACTGACTTTGAATGGCTATATCTCTTGGTACGAGATGAAATGTGTGGACTATGACCTATAGAAATGAATCTCTTTGAGTTATCTTCACAATACAATTAGTTTCACTCGAATTGGAGTTTAGATGTGGAAGTTATGACCATTACGATGAAGCCATTTGTGCATGGAAGTATTCTGAAAAGGAAGAGGCAAAGTTGGCTAAGGTAGAGACGCATGGAAGGACCACGGACCATGTGGGGGTTCACGACCCATTAGCCCGTCCGTGGGTTGATCTAAAGTGTGAGCTAGGTGGTAAACCAAGGCCTTGAACCAAGTGAGGCCCCACGGACCATATCACGGTCCGTGTGATGCCTCACGGTTCATGAGAGCACCCGTGGAGTGGTCCAGAGAGTAGCTTGGACCCTGGGCCAGAACTCTGAGCAAAGTGAGGCTCCACGGACCAGTTCACGGTCTGTGTGATGCCTCACGGCCCGTGAACCAACCGTGGAGTGGTCCAGAAAGATCCCAAGAATATCGAGCCAAGGTCGTGACCAAGTGTAGCCACAAGGTCGAGTACACGGACCGTGAACTATTGTACGGTCCGTGTAACTATTTTGCGTCCCCAATTTCCAGTTATTTTCTCCGTTTTATTAATGGTTAAATTGTAATTTTATTTGATCTTAAGGTCGTTTTAGTCCTTCTAAACTCTCCAAAAACCTCTGAATTGAACCCTAATTCATTCAATCCCTTGAAATCTCTCTAGATTATTCTCTTAATTTTCTCTCAACCTCCATTAAAGACAAGCTTGGAAACTTGGAAAAATTGAATTCTTCTTATTCTTCTTGAGTAAATAAAGGTATGTGGGATTGATTCATGGTTACTCTTTCAACCATGAAGACCCAAACTCCTCTTTCCAATTTTGATGAATTTTGACTTCCATTGAAATTGGGTCTTTAAATTTATGAATGTTTTGCTTAAATTAAAGTGTGAGTTGTGTTAAGTTATTGATTTCAAAGTGAATGGAGCCCGTTATTGATGATTTCCATTGATTCTATGATATTTCAAAAATGCATGTCCCCTTGGTTCTTCAATTCAAGTATGGGTATTAATGATTTTGTTTTAAATTGATGATTTCATTATGCTTTAGTTACGAACTTATTGTATTGATGATTTAAACGTTTTTATCTAATACCCATGCTACTCTTGATCATCTATGCATTGCATTCATGAGTATGAAAGACTTGTTATGATGAAACTCTTGTTAAGGGCTTGACCCTCTTGATATGATATGGCTTGATTTTGATAAGATATGGGATTTGACTAAATATGATCACATAAAGTTTATGTTATGGCTCTTTAAGCGATTATGGGTATTTACACCGTTATGATATGATATGTTATGATAAGACATGATATGATATGCTATGTAGATGAGCTACTCCTATTGCATTGGTTTGGAAACTTTTGTTTGGCTTTTGAGCCTAAGTATGGAAAGACTTGACTTATGATTTGGCTTTTAGCCCAACTATGCATTGTTTTGAACGAAAGGTCAAATCTCCATTTTGAAAGCTTGTATATGTATATGTATTCTCGTGGGATGAGACTTAGCACCGAAGGATTGGAGTCGAGGTAGACTATCTCCAAGAGACCATACTCATTTCCGTCAAATCATGTGCCACCATGGGTTATCTCCCTTGATGGGATTGACTTGTCATGTATCCCCTTGTTTAAGGGTTGACTAGGGATCTACCTGGCAAGTAGTCCAATTCCAAGTAGCAGCTCGCTTGGCCTCTCATGTTGTCGGTTGAGGTCACATCCCCGCTATGATATGTAGGTTGAAAAATTCCTAAAGGTGGAAAATGAATTCTGAAATCAGAAAGCAGGAATGAAGTGGCTTGAAGATGGAGATAGGAACACCAAATTTTTGTATTCATATGTCAGAGGCAGGGGAAGAAAATTAAATATTGATGAAATCATAGATGAGGAAGGGGAGACTCTGAGGAATGAAAATCAAATTGGTAGGGAAGTAGTAAAGTTCTTTGCGAAGCAGTTTTGAGGCCAGTAGCAATAATAAGGAGTACACACTGTTAGATAATATTCTTTTGTTGATCACTGAGGCAGAAAATGTGGAAGTGGTGAAGTTACCAGAAAAGGAGGAGTTTAAAGAGGTAATTTTCTAATTGAATGGGTCCAGTGCATGTGGATCTAATGGATTCACAAGTGCTTTTTATCAGAGTTATTGGGATATAATTAGGGATGATATCACTAGAGTGGTAAGAGCTTTCTTCTGTGGTCATGAATTAACCAAATTTGTTACTCACACAAATTTAGTATTGTTGCCTAAGAGAGATATGGTAAAGAGTTTTTCTGACTTGAGGCCTATCAGTCTAAGTTCATTGCCTAATAAGGTGATATCCATGGTGTTGCAGGAAAGGATAGTTAAAGTTTTTCCAAAGATCATTTCACAAAATCAGTCAGGGTTTGTAAAAGGAAGAAACATACCAGATAATGTTCTGCTTGCTCAAGAAATCATAAGGTATATTAACAAGAGAAACAAGAATGTGAATGTTATGGTCAAGTTAGATATGGAGAATACATATGATAGGGTATCTTGGATCTTTTTAACCAAACTATTGAGAAGGTTTGATTATTCTGAAGTGATTGTACATATGATGTGGAGGTTAGTTTCCAACAATTAGTATTTAGTGATTATTAATGGGAAGGCCAATGATGTTTTTCAATCTTCAAGGGGACTGAAGCAGGGTGATCCCTTATTATCAACCTTGTTTATTATTTTTGCTGAAGTTTTGTCTAAAGGACTCAATAAGTTGAATGAAGATGATGAATTTAGGGGTTATGATCTTCTAAAGTGGAGCCCTAAGATTATTCATCTTGTCGATGTTAACGATATAATTTTATTTTACTCAGGGGATAGGGGTTCAATGATTAAAATGATGAAGGCCCTAAGGGATTATGAAGTTATTTCTGGTCAGAAACAAAGGAAAAAATTCATTTTATCTTCAAGACAATGCTCCTCTAAGTATGGCCATCAGACTTAGAAGACTTACTTGCATCAGACAAGGTAACTTTTCTTTTATTTATTTGGGGTGTCCAATTTTTATGATAAAGGCGTGTCATGTTATTATGAAGATCTAGTTAAAAAAATCTCTAGGAGAATTTTCACATGGAAAAATAAGTTTTTATCACTTGGAGGGAAACATTTATTGATTAATCATGTTCTATAATCAATTCTTATATATATATGCTTTCTTTCATGAATCCTCCAAAAAGGATTATTGAGAAGATTCATTAATTGTTTGTCAAATTTTTTTGGAATGATTTTGGTGGTGTAAAAGGCAAACATTAGGTGGACCAAAATTCTAGATTTTGATTTGACAACTGGACCAAAATTAGGGCACTGTACTTTATTGAAGACAAATCAATGGTGGATGAGGACTTGAAAATCAAGGATTTCATTACCAATGGTGTGTGGGACATATATAAATTGAGGGAAGTGGTGTAAGATGAAATATTGGACCATATTGTTGTAATGATCTGGTTGATCATTTTTGGCTCTAGCTGTGAAAATTATTGTTTTACCCATTTGTAAGTTGTTTGGGCCTATTTTGAATTATTCATATTATTGAAAATAAAATTCAGAGTTTTTAAAATAGAAAATATCAATTTTGGCACTTTTTGGAAGCTTAAATTATGAAAAAGTGAGTTTTTATATCAAATTTCTGGTGCCGGATTAGGGATCCATAAATTCTTATTAGCTCTAGAATGGCGAAACTGAACTATGAGAAGTTACAGAACTGAATTCAGAGTTAAAATGAGATTTTTAGGCTCAAAGTTGTGATTTTAATAATTTTTGGGATCAAAGTTTGACTTTAGTTAACATTCAAATGTTAAAAGCTCGGATTGAAATTACAATAGTTCCAGTAGTTTCGGATAGTGAGACTAACACTGGAAATGATCTCGGAATAATTTTTGGAGTTGTCGAGGGAAGTTTTGATATTTTGAGCTTTAAACTAGTTTTATTGACTTGAATTGGTGAATGTGGCGAGAAGACCTTAAAATTGATTTCTAATGACTCCGTTGAGTCCGGATCGTTGTTTCTGGTATGAATACATATCTGATTTGTAAAATTCTGAGTTTGGAGGGTCCATTTCGAGTAGAAAATTGGACTTGGTTTGTTGGTTTTGCTGATCGTGTAATTCCTTCTCCGCATTCGCGGAGAGCTTCCGTGTTTGCGGACATCTATTGAGCTTGCTCTCCACATTCGTGGAGAGATGGCCCGAGTTCATGGAGTGCTGGCGTGTGTGAGTGCCCTCTATTTGCTCTCCGCGTTCGTGGGTTGGTCTCCGCGATCGCGAAGGTCTTTTGACAGCTTTCTTCGCATTTGCGGGACCCCACCTGCATTCACGGAGAATATTTTGTGACTGAACAGTGTTAAAATTAGAAAACACCAATTTTATCCATTTTTAAACTTCTAAACTTTTTTAGGCAATTTTGGAAAAAGGTTTTTGATGATTTTTACTGGGTAAGTGTTTTTAACACTAAATTAATCAATTTTCTTAAGTTTTATCATGATTTTGACTTGAATTTCATGATCTTAATTGTTCAAAACTGGGAATTTTCAGACCATGATTTCCAAACTTTGAAGTTTGATTTCTCAATCGTTTTAACTTCGATTTTAGTGGGATTTTCATGAACTCTATTTTTTGCGTAGAACTCAATTTTAAAGTAAATTTACAAATTTAAAAACTTTAAATTTTAGCCTTTAAATTGACCATTTTACTCCTAAGCCTAAGTTATGCTAATATGGGATCAAAATATTTCTCTTGATGCGTAGTATCTGATTTTGATAGTGATTGGTCGATTTGAAGATCGTTTAGAGGTTTGAGTTGATCGAAAGCTTGTCCGAGTGCAATTTCAACATTGAGGTAGGTTTGACTAACCTTGTTGGGATTGGATTTGAGTTATTGATCATGTTTATGTGATAATTGTGAGATATAGATTGAATTATGAGTAATTATGTTAATGGGATAAGATATTGATGGAAATGTGATTCTGGTCAAGCCTAATTGTGAGTAATGATGATTCTATTGTTAATCTGAGATGGAAACTTGTGGAGTAGGATCCTGTGAGAGGTTATTGTGTTAATCTAAATCTTGTGATATTATTTGGGGAAAATTATGATAAGTGGATGGTTTATGAAACACTGTTGGTGATTATACTTGTATATTAGGGATGAGTAAGGTTCGATTTATGTGTTATATATGATCTTTGGACATAATGACAATTTGTATGCATCTTGGGGACGAGTAAGGTCTGATACTGGTGATATGCTTATTTCTTAGATACAATGAGAATGGGTTTATATTATGGGGACGAGTAAGGTCCGGTACTTTTGGTATACTTGATCATTATATGGTTATGATTATTTGAGATATTACGATAGATTGTGACACTTGATATTATGTTCCTTGCTAAGTGAGACTTATACTATATTACTCTCATTATGAGGTTTCCATATTTATGCACATATCTGAGTGGACATTACTGTTTTGTGTTTGTATCATGTTGCATTGTACCACCCCTTGACCCGAGTATGAGGCAATAGTAATATGCTCCACTATTATGCCACCCCCTTGACTCGAGTAGGATGTAAGGGTGAGATTCATACCTTATAATCTCTTGACCGCGAGTAGGTGGAAAGGATGAGACATTGTAATACCCCTTGACCACGAGTAGGTGGCAAGGATAAGACATTATAATACCCTTGATCACGAGCAGGTGGCAAAGTCGCAAGACACTTGATGCATAATTGGATGATATTTCATATATTATGTTTACATTGCTTATGGTATTGTAATACTGGACATGTGGGAGATCTCGTAAAGCTTGTTGTATATTTTTATTGTGTACTAACCCTTTCGGATACAGTGTAAGATTCTTCGTTATTGCATTACTTGTTCGATTTCACTTACCCAGTCGATTGAACCTACTGGGCACATTTTGGTGTACTCACTTCTACTTTGTTTTCTCCTTGCAGATCGAGCACAAGTACCCGCACAAGATAGTCTACTCACTCTCGTTGAGCATATTTTGCATCCATTCAAATCCTATCGGTGAGGCTCATCATTTCGAGTCATCGTAGATCTTTGGAATTATCATATTTTTTAACACTTGTATCAGATATTTGAGACAACTTTGTACCTTTTCTTGAGAAAACCTTGTATTTTATTTCTAGACAGTGTATTTACTCTTTCACATTATTATAGATACTCTTGTTCTAATAACTCCAGATTTTGAAATATTTGATGTTATGTTGTGTTGATTTTCATCATATTTCATTCTTCCTTAGTCGTGATCCATTTTGGATTGTGACCCTCAACTTAGGCTTTTTGCCTATGTTGAGGTGCACAATGTCTTTTAACAGGACTAGGGCCAATAAAAGTCACCCTCAACTTAAGCGTTGACCTAAATTGAGGTTCACAATATCCTTGGACAGACCAGGGCCAAAATAAGGATTTGCATATAAATAAGAAAGGTGAGTTGGGTGATTACAAAGAAAAGGTTCATTTAGGCTCAACTTTTGGTTCAAAGGGAACATTTTCATTTGGTTGGTCAATTTTAGGCTAAGTGACTTTACACAAAAATGGCCTAAGATCCTTTCCTAATCCAGTTATTCAATTATTTCAGTGGGACTAACCGGGCAAGTTCTAGCTTACAAGTGTGTCAATCAAATTAAAACGAATGGGATCACACGCATATGGCACACATCCTATGCTATTTAGCACCAACCAACCAAGTCATTCTCATTCATTCCAGAATCAACTAGACAATGTACGACAAGCTTAACACAAAATCACACAAGTTAATTAGGAAACGATGCATGCACACACAATCACTATGAATATCGTCCATTATCATCATACAAACTCATGGTTATTGCAGACTCTATTACGGACTTGTACTTATGCAAACTCCATAACCTAAACATGCCAGTTCTACTAGATAAACTACCTGAGAGAAAAGAAACATGGCAACAAAAACTCCAAGGTAACAGGAATACCCTACTCCCATCAAAACGATAGTGCAATGCCCTCAATGCACATAAAGTAAAAATTATAAAACAAAGGGGAAAAGGACATACCTGAGACGCACTAGGCGTCGGGCTGATCAGCATCATCATCATGCGACCCCCCAGTAGGGTCATCTCCATCAAAGGGAGGGCCTCGACCGGACGCACTCCTAGAAGCTCCGGCTTGAGCTGCCTCAAAGGCTAGCCTCTCTTGTTCAGCCTGTAAAGCAGAGGCCCGTCGGCTGGCTCGAAGCACTTTGCGCATCTTTCTGTCCTCCACTTCCTTCAGATCCTCAGGTGGGCTGTGGCGCTGGTGGCATTTTTTGTCCTTCCCTTTCCGATGAGAAGTCTCAGGTGGCGCCATAGTGGGAGCAGCTGGTGCTGGAGGGGGCACAACCCAACAACCATCCAAAGATGGAGCGGGGGCAGGAGCTGAAAACAAGTTAAGCAGTGACTCAGCAAGAGGAGGTGGAGGCAGGGCATTATACTTGGCCATGATCACGACGATTTGATTCTTCATTTCGGCAACCGTGTTTGCGATATGGGTCGCCTCCATCCCCGACAAGTTATTGAACAACTCATGAAAGTATGTCTCCAAGCTAGTCATCTGGTTTTGGAGAATAGCTATCTCTTTTCGAAGCTCAGAGTGGATCGACTCTGCATGAGTCTGGAGCACCTGCGGCATTCTCTCGACAATTTGGTCAACTATGGCCCGGGTCTATCGCTGCTCATTCACCAACCGGGCTAGGAACTCATACGGCACATAGACATACCCGGAGCTGCTGCCGCCTGTGAAGTGCTACCCCTGACCTGCTCCGACGCCTCACCCGTCGGAGGAATCCCTGTGACACCCTCCAAATCTATTATTTGTTGCGGGGCTGCTTGAGAAAATATTGGTGGGGCCCCATAGCATTGCTTCCTAGAATGGAAGAGGGGATTATTGACATCTTTGATCCGAGCTATGTTAACCCATGTAGTAGGAGATGTCTTTTGGTCTAGATACCGAGTAGTGGGAACCTGGGCCCACCGGCAGAGGGCTCTGATTAGGAAAGGGAACGACAAGGTCGATCGCTCACTGAGTGCCCGATCTCTCATCTCGGTGGCGATGACTCGCCCGCATTAATAGGGTAACGGGCTTTGAGGCACGCAACCAATGAAGCCTGCGACAACTGAAGAGTGTTATCATTGAGAGTGGGTCGTAAGTGGGCACACACCACGGACCACCAAAACTTAGCAAGAAAAGTGAGGGATGCTTTGGTAATGGGGGTCCGTGGGTCAGTGACCCAAGCACCTTCAGCACCTTGCAATGCAATCTACTGCGCAATCCAGGTCACGACAGTAACTCTAAAGTCAGGATCTGCCAATAATGCTGCCTCAGAAACCTGGTGGACTTTGGCGACATACAGTCCATTAGCTGGGGGTCTGTAATCTGGTCCATGCAGGAATTGGTTAATAGTAGTCTCAGAAATATCAACTTACCGACCCCGAATGGACAAGTGATGTAGTGAGGCCACATTCATGGCCATGTGGCACCGCAACCGCTTAGAACCGCCCCCCACCGCATTCAGAAGATCAGCCGCATAAGAGGAGTAAAACTCCTGAATAAGAACCGACCCATAAAACCCAGGCTTTTGGGCCATCCACCCAAAATCATGAAAAGTAAAGGTGGATTTGATCTCTAGGACTGCATCGAGGTTGTCGGTCAGCACGACCAACTCCGGTATCATAGTATGCCGCTGGAACCCCCCAGAACCTTTAGTCAACCTATTACAAAATATCTCCTGGACGCCTGGGGTGGTACAACGACCTCGGAGGAAATGGAGGGTGGACCTTGCCTCATTATCATTAGGCGTCCGAGACACAACATAGTGTATGGCATCATGATCGCTGTCTAGGAGCTCATCCTCCACGGCGTCCTCTTGGGGGTCCGATGCGTCAGGAGTGGCAGCATGGGCCTCCTCATCAAATTCCTGTGTCACATGCTCCTTCTCTCCCACTGGAAGTGAGACCCCCTCAGTAAAAAGAGGGATCACTGTATGGTGGGCCTTTCGAGACCGAGTTGTGCGGGGAGAGTGAGGTGAGACAGTTCTAGTGTAGTGAACTTCCGACCTTCCTGACGACTCCGTACCCGAGTCATTACCTGATGCTTGGCTGGATGACTCGGTGGGGGAATCACGAAGGCGGGTTTGTCGGCGAGGTCCCATTATGCCTGCAATCAACAAAAGAAGAAACGTTAGACACTGTAAAAACCTATAGAGTAACTAATTGACGAGTACTCAGACTTCCCTGTTGGTGGCACTAAGTGACAATAACCCTTAAGAGTGGTGTTACTTGGTCTATCATCGATAAATTGCACTAAGGCCCCCTACGCAAACACGACAGACACGAACTAGGAAAAAAAACTCATAACTATAGATATAGGACAGTTGGATGGACCCTACATGGACCGTGTGACATGGCACGGACCGTGAACAGGTTTTTCTGGATAGATTTGTGATGCTAAGAAACTGGCCCAACACGAACCGTGAATAGGGTCACGGGTCGTACGGGCGTCCGTGGTCCGAGACTTGCGTGTGGAAGAACTAGGGCACCTGGATGGGTTCCCTACACGGACCGTGGGATCGTATACGGGTCGTGAAGTAGGTCGTCTGCTTCGTCGTCCTCATTCGTTCAAGACTTGCCAAAGGCACACCCAACGGACAAGCTCATGGCCTGTGTGAAGGTACACGATCCATGAACAGTGCCGTGGGAAGCACCGTGAACATATCTCAGAAGAAAAACTCGTAGATCTGGCATGTACGTCCACGGATCAGAGAGGAGACCTACTTCCACACACATGACACAACGAATACTCAAGTTTTACCCAACAAAATGACATCAATACCTAATTTCAAAGCAATTTCAAGAAAATTTCAAAGTTCCATCAATGGTGGCTCACAACACCCAACTCCCAATTTACCCAATCACAACACAATTTACCACCCCAAACTTCAAGTTTTTCCCAATGGGAAACACATGAAACACCAATTTTATCAAAATAACAAAGAAATCAAAGGGTTACTTACTTGATTCTTGACGAAATTAGGAGGTGAGTGAAGACAACGAGGCCTCAACCCAAGTGTATTATGAGACGGAGCGTGAGGAAGCTTGTAATTCGTGGTTAGGGAGATAAGTTGTGAGGGAGTTGAAAGAATATGAAAGGGAGTTGAAAAGAAAGTATGAGGAAAAGTGAGGAATGGGGTGTTGGGATTGAATATATTCAATTTACATTGGTCAACCCGGTCAAACGGCCGTCGCACGAATAACTACGCGGACCGTGAGGTCGTCCATTAAAAATCACTTGGCCAACGGCTAATTTCAATGTCCCATTAAACGATTGGCTCATGGGCCGTTTGTTTACCCACGATCCATTTGGGGTTCCGTGACATGGGACTTGTGCCAGTAAACACGTACTTGGAAGGACGTATTCACTGTCCCACTACACAGTTGCCTTAACGGTCCGTGTGGATTTACACGGGACGTTTGGTTGCCTGTAAGATGAGACTTGGGTTGGTGACCATCTATCCTGGAACATGCCTTCACTGCCTCACTTAACTGGTGGCCTCACGGTCCGTGTGGTGTCACACAAGCCGTTTGGTTGTCCGTGTAAGGAGACTTTGTTGTTGACAACTATTCTTGTAACTTGCATTCACTGCCTCATTTAACGGTTGGCCTCACGGTCCGTGTGGTGTCACACGGTCCGTTTGGCCATCCGTGGTTAGTGACTTGGACTGTTGATCAACTATCCTGGGGGGTGCGTTCACTGCCTCACTTAACGGTTGGCCTCACGGTCCGTGCGGTGTCACACGGGCCATTTGGCCGTCCGTGGTGTGGGACTTGGATTTTTGGTTAACGATCCTACCGGATAGGTTTACTGCCCCACTTCACGGTTGGCCTCACGGTCCGTGTGGTGTCACACGGGCCATTTGGCCGTCCGTGGGATGGGACTTGAAACCTTGACGAACTTACCTGGAAGGACGTGATCACGCCACAATCACGGACCGTGTGGTCTTACACAACTCGTGGATAGTGTCGTGTCATTGTCCGTGGCTCATTTTACCTAATTTTTTGCTCCAGCCCTCGTCTTATCTACCATGGTCCACCATAGTGACCGTTCCAGCACACCAACCTGCATCTGCAACTACAAAAATAACGACTAATGACATACGAAAAGTAAATAATTCAATTTAAACACTTTTTCTACTCTTTTTTTTAAAGTAAGAATTACAGCATGGGTTGCCTCCCCTGAAGCTCTTGATTTTACGTCGCGGCACGACGGGGCTCCCTGACTACTCAGACTTCATCAAGATACACCACCTCTACCACAGAGGCTTAAGAAACAGCACCCACATATTGCTTGACTCGTTGGCCATCTACCTTGAATCGGTGCCCATTCTCAGCTTCTAACTCCAATGCACCGTGGGGAAAGAATTGAACTACCTTGTATGAGCCAGCCCATCTAGACTTTAACTTACCTGTAAATAGCCGCAACTGAGAGTTATAAAGCAACACCTTGTCACCCACATTAAAGCTATGCGGTGTGATATGTCTGTCATGTTGTGCCTTCATCCTGGTCTTGTACAGTGTAGCACTATCGTACACTTGCAGACGCACCTCATCCAGCTTATTGATTTGGTCCAATCTCAGATCTGCAACTTCCTCTAAATTCATATTCAACTTCTTCAACACCCATAATGTCTTATGCTCTAGCTCCACAAGTAAATGACATACCTTACCAAACACCAATTGGTATGGGGACATACCGATAGGGGTTTTGTAGGTTGTGCGATAGGCCCACAGCGCATCATCAAGTTTCCTTGCCCAATCAGTCCTGGAAGAATTGACAGACTTTGCTAGGATCTCTTTGATTTCCCTATTCGACACCTCAACTTGGCCACTAGTTTGCAGATGGTAGGGTGTGGCGACCCTATGTTGCTTGACCCCATACTTAGCTAGAACTGCACAAAAGATCTTTTTACAGAAATGGGTTCCCCCATCACTAATGATAATTTTGGGAGTCCCAAATCTGGAGAAGATATTTTGCCTCAGAAACTGGGTTACACTCTTACTCTCGTTGTTTGGAAGTGCTACTACTTCCACCCACTTTGAGATATAGTCGACTGCTACCAAGATGTACCTCATTCCATAAGAGCTCACAAAGGGGCCCATGAAGTCGATGCCCCAGACATCAAAGATTTCAACCTCCAGAATAGACGTCAAGGGCATCTCCTGGCGCCTAGAGATATTACCTTTTCTCTGACATTGGTCACATCCCACCACTAGGTCATGAGTATCCTTGTACAGAGTAGGACAGTAGTATCCACATTGGAGTATCTTTTTAGCAGTCCTGGCACTACTGTGGTGCCCCCCACAAGAGAAGCGTGACATGCTTCCATTATGCTCAACATCTCTTCTTCAGGAATGCACCTCCAAATGATCCCATCAGTACATGTGCGGAACAAGAATGGTTCATCCCAAAAGTACCTGCGTACATCATGGAGAAACTTTTTTCTCTGGTGAGAGGTTAAGTCCTCAGGCATGAGGTCACTCACCAGATAGTTAGCATAATCAGCATACCATGGAATTAAATCAATAGAAAAGGCTAGTACCTACTCATCGGGAAATGAATCATCGATGGTTAACCAGTCGTTCCCCTTTGACTCATCCGCCAGGCGAGATCGGTGATCTGCTACTTGGTTCTCGGTCCCTTTTCTGCCTTGAACCTCAAAATCGATCTCTTGCAATAGTAGGACCCACCGGATCAGTCGCGGTTTGGCATCCTTTTTGGCCATAAGATACCTCAATGCTGCATGGTCAGTGTGCACAATTACCTTGGTACCCAAGAGGTAGGCTCAAAACTTGTCAAAAGCATAGAACACTGCCAGCAATTCCTGTTCAAATACAGTGTAGTTTCTTTGGGCTTTATTCAGGGTCTTGCTGGCATAGTAAATAGGGTGAAAGATCTTGTTGTGCTTTTGCCCAGCTCGACTCCCACAGTAGTTCCACTTGCGTCGCATATAATTTAAACGGGGTTGACCAGTCAGGAGCCACGACCGCAGACGCAGTAATCAGTTTTTGCTTCAAAGTCATAAAAGCCTATTTGCAGCTTTCATCAAACTGGAACTTGGCGTCATTTTCCAGCAGCTTACACAATGGATGTGCAATTTTGGAAAAGTCTTTTATGAACCGACGGTAGAATTTTGCGTGCCCCAAGAAACGTCTGACTTCTTTCACTGAGATAGGTGACGACAGCTTTTCAATAACTTCAATCTTAGCCTTATCCATCTCTATGCCTCTTTTTGAGATCTTGTGGCCAAGGGCTATTCCCTCCTTGACCATGAAATGACATTTTTCCCTGTTCAGGACCAGGTTCGCCTCCTCGGAACGCTGTAGAGCCCTGCTCAGGTTAAGAAGATAGTCGTCAAATGACTCACCTACTACTGAGAAATCGTCGATGAAGACCTCCAAGATATCCTCAACCATGTCTGAGAAGATTGGCATCATGTATCGCTGAAACGTAGTTGGGGCATTGCATAACCCAAACATCATCGTCTGAAGGTGAACGTCCCATATGGACAAGTGAAGGTAGTCTTCTCTTGATCTTCGGGTGCTATCGATATTTGATTATACCCCGAATACCCGTCTAGAAAATAGTACCATCCTCTGCCTGCTAACCGATCTAACATTTAGTCCATGAAGGGCATGAGGAAGTTGTCACGACCCGAAAATCGGTGTGATGGCACTCGTCTCATCCGACCAAGACAAGTCAGCCAAAAACTCAATTATAACAATAAAGTGCGAAAGAGATAATAAAAATAAAGATTTAACTGCGGATAATAAGTCAACTTAGTTAAAAATCCCCAAAACCTGGTTGTCACGTGCACAAACCTCTAATGTGTTACAATAGATTTGAAAGAAAATACAAGTCTCAAATG
>JBCEWC010014402.1:0-14393 GCA_038996855.1 Solanum aculeatissimum
TAAGATGGACATTTTGTTTTAAAGTTAAATATATTAAAGTTTAATTTTAAAAACACATGACATAACCATGAAAATGCGTACACAAAATTATTTATGTTAAATAAGTTGAATTTTTTATTTTAAAAATGAATAGTTAAAGCTTGCAAAGAAAATATTTTTCAAAAAAACTAAATAAGTAGAGGGTATTTTTGTAAACAAATAACATATTCTTAGAAATTATGCAATGAATAGTGTTTTGAATATGACAAACCAAACAAACAATAAAAATTACTCTCATCATAACTTAATCCAACATAACTTATCCCAGTATAATTAATCTCAGCATAACTTGTATCCAAACCAAACAATCCCTTTAGTTTAGCACAATCTTTTAACCATCTTTGCCGCTACACTAGATGCTTTTGTAGTATATGTCAAGAATTCAACAATCTATTAATAATGTACATAAATTTATGTCACCCTATCTGCTTATTATTGATTTTCGACAAAGGGATTCGATTACTTAACTCTGATAAGCAGCAAGTTATTTGAATTAGAAATTCTTTTGATTATGGTTAATAGGTTCTACATCCTCCCTCATGTAAAAATATTAGATTAATACTTAACTAGAGTATTTTAGTTTATGAATATTTTTAAGAAAAAATTATCTGTTAAATATTCAAATTTAGAATAAAACTACTTTTGACATGTGATTAAGGTGCCATTTCAGAGCACGGTTTGCTTCACTAGATAACAGAAGTGAGATATTTTACTGCTGATCTTAGAAATTATTGCTTGAAGAGGATCAAATAATTGTATCAAACAATTATCAGTGTTTACATGTGTATCGGATACTCTGATACCCGCATTAGAGTCTGACTAATCCAAATTCGTATCGGATAGGTTCATTTAGGATATCATTTTTTACCAAAGATTTTTTCATACTAGGACTCAAAATCGAGACCTCTTATTAAAAAAATAACAATTTCATCTGCTATGTCTCATCCGATGCATCCTTTGTGGTTCTTCCAGAGGTTTCTACTTGGAAGCAATATAACTATGTCGTACTTTTTAAATATTATATAAAACCTCCCGCTTTTCATATTTTCTACAACAAATATAATTAAAATATAAAAAATGATCAATTTTTTCCCTCATGTGTAAATTTTATTGTATAAACAACTATGTTATTTTATTTCTACTTTTTTTTTTTGATGAATGGTTGCATATATAAAAATAGGAAAGGAAAACTACAAATGAAATGAAAAGTTTTTCTTCCTATTTCCCTTTTAAGCTCGATCTCCTTGTATTCATTTTCTCTTATTAAACTTCTTTTCGTTTTCATTTGTATTTTGACTATTAAATTCCTTTTTCAAGTATGAAAAAATTATTTGAAGAAGTTTGACGGAATAAAGATGTAGAATTATATTCACGATCCAACAAAATACAATGGTATTCTAATTTTGTAAAGGAATATAGTTTATACGAGAATAGTAAATTTGTCCACTTTTAAATCTACCTCACAATTTTATAATACAAAATATGAAGAATGAAGATTAGATTTCTCGAAAATAAGAGAAATGTTTTCTCATGATTTATGAAATATTGTCACATATACTTCTTGGAGTTTAAGTACATGACAAGAAATTTCATGTCCATATCCTATGTTCAAGAAAGAAGTGATTAATTTAATCGTGGAATCGAAGACGACAACAGTAACACAAGAACAAGTGAACAACGCTATGAGTAATCTCCAAAAATCCATTATTTTTTGTTTTTCTTAATTACCATCCATTTTAGTTAATTTCATTTTGTCACTTGAAAAGTAAGTGGGAAAAAAAAAACAGCATCTCATGATTAACTACAAGTCCACGCTCAACAGTTGGAGTTATGATACATTTCAAATCAAGTTATCGTTTTTTTACTTTGTTTTGATTTTACACCCGACCTGATATTCATTAATCATAACTTATTCAAATTCGAATCGAAAAGTTTCTCTTTAAGGTTATCAAGAAAATTTTGGTTTTTAGTACCATATTTGGTTTTTTTTTATGTGTCTTGATTGGGACAGAACCTATAGAGACTGAAGTACAGGTTCAGCCGAACTCAATAATTTTGATTCAAACTTTATATTTGTCTTAAGAAATTCATTTAATATATATAGATTATAAATATAACTTAAAAGGGATAAAACCCTGACATCTGAGTTTAACTGGATACGAAATTAAACATGTAAATAAGATTTCTAAATCTTGTGTTTTTAAACTAAAAATGTGTATCACAGACAAAAAAAAAATCTTTTTAAATCTTGTCATAAAATGGAAATATTAAAATTAAAGATAATGTTTAGACAAAATGACAAAATAAGATGTTAATTTTTTATCCAAGCGCCTTTTGGTTATTAATTAAATCTGAGATTAGACTCTTTTTCTTATCCTTCCAAATTCTTTCTTTTTTAAAAATAAAAAATAGATTTGATTGGCTCAGTAGTTACATAATCTTAGCTTGTAACAAAGTCCACAAGATTCAGTGTAAAACTCAATAAATTAATGGAGTCTTTTTCTTGAAACATCCAATTAGGCATTAGATGCCTTCGGAGCCACAGAGATAAACTTAGTTGTCCTTGTTGGAGCAAGATTCTTTAATTGTCTTTTATGAATATTAAAAAGTGCATAGCAAAGGATTTAGAGTATGCAAGAATGATACTATATTAGTTTCTTCTTGTATATATGCATGTATATTCAACTTGGCAATACATCAAAGGCTAAGAAAATTATCATGGCTGTAGCTCCATCACAACTTGTTTCAACAATTACTGAAAAACTCATTGTCAAACCATCTTTTCCCACCCCTTCTCCACTTAAATACCACAAGCTCTCGTTCATCGACCAATCGTTGAGTCACTTGTACATTCCTCTAGTATTTTTCTACTCTAAGCAACAGCAAGAGGTGAATAACAACATTTCAAACATCCATGATCTTGATCAAGTGGCTCACAAACTACAAAATTCATTAGCAACAACGCTATCAGCTTACTATCCCTATGCTGGAAGGATGAGAGATAGTGCCACGATCGAATGCAATGACAGGGGGATTGAGTTTTTAAATGTTCGAATTAAGTGTCCCATGTCTGAAATGATGAACAACCCTCATGACTATGCGGAAGGCAATATATTTATGAAAGACTTACCTTGGAAGAATTCGTTCAATGGAAGCCTACTTGTGGCTCAATTAAGCCACTTCGATTGTGGAGGAATAGCAATCAGTACGTGTCTGTCACACAAAGTTGGTGATGGTGGCTCTGTGGCGAGGTTTATCTATGATTGGGCTAAAGTAACTCGAAATCCAAAGCTAATTCCTCGTGCCCAATTCGTTGGTGACACATTTTTCCCAACACCAAATGGACCTTTAACTGCACCATTGATTGATTCCAAGTTGGAAAAATGTGTACACAAAAAGTTCCATTTCTCTGCCTCCAAATTACAGTACCTTAGAGCAAAAATAGCAGCTGAAGCAGGGGTAAAAAATCCAACACGAGCAGAAGTTGTGAGTGCACTTCTATTTAAATCTGCTGCAAGGGCTGCATCAAGAATCAATAACACTTCATTCAGGCCATCTAAATTGATTAATTATGTCGATATACGCCCAATGACAACTCCCCCTTTATCCCGAAATTTCATAGGAAATCTCCTTACTGTGACTTCCACCTCAGCAAGTAACGTTGAGGAGATGAAGTTGCCAAGATTGGTTCGCGAATTTAGAATGGAATTCGAGCTAGTTTTCAAGAAAGACCCTGTTCAGCATAATTTATTAGTGTTGAAACTAATTGAAACCATGGAAACACCAAACGCGGTGGATGAATATGACACTTATTACTGCAGCAACATGTGCAAGTTTTCTGGTTATAGCATAGATTTTGGATGGGGTAAACCTGAAAGAGTGTGTGCACCAATGGGTCCATTCAAGAATTTTTTCATATTGAATGCTGATCAGAGTATGGATGGTGTTGAAGCTATGGTGACTTTAGAAGAACAACACATGTTAGCATTTGAATGTGATGAAGAGCTCTTGGAATTTGCTTCTCCAATTTCAAGTTTCTGAATGAGTTCTTGAAAAATTGGAACTCCACATATATGTTCTTCAAGAATCCTCCATTTACTCTTCATGTCTTTCTTTGTTTTTACAATTCCTCTATTATTGCAATAAGTTATTATGTGTGTAAGCATTGTTTTTCACCAACCAGAAAGCCACTACATGTTTATCCAATTAACAAAGAAATATGTTAGTACACGGTTAGTGTATGCAATTTTTAAGCAACCCTAATCGCCATCTTTATATCTGGTTTACTTGTAAGTTTTACTAGGTACTCCTTATATATTTGTTTTTGGGCAACATTCTCAACAACTAAGAGATCTATCACTGATGGGGAAGCTTAGTACTTCAATTGAGATAATGAAAATTATTTGTTGGGTAATGCTAATATCGTGCGTATGACAAGGTCCATGAGAGAGTTGAGATGGTCCGGATCGGAGTCATGATCGAACATGGAGCTCGCGTGGTAAATTTGATTAAGAAATAAAGTTGCATTGCTATCAGCTATAGCTTTTGGCGAAATGGTAAACATTTGATCATAACACTATTTCAACCCTTTAGTTCTTTTTAGTTGGAAATTTAGGCGGTTCTCGAAAAAAGATATAATAATAATAAAACAAATAAAAGAAGGAAAAAATGTTTGGGCTTTGTAGAGAACAAATTGTGTTTGCGGCCCAAATATCAGCCCAAATATGTTCGTGGCCCATAGTTAATCCGAATAGGCCCATTAATTCCTCTACGCCATTCTCACTTCACCACCCATCAGTCTTACCCAAATATCCAAAAACCCTAAACCCTGCTACTATATTTTTCCGCACCTTCCTATATAATATTCTCATTTCTATTAAAACCCTAGAAAAGCAACCTTAAACCCTACCTGAATTTACACCCCTTCCCCCAACCGAAAGCCGCCATGACTGACGTTGAGCTCTCTCGCTCAGAGAAGAAGAAAAAGAAAACAAAGTCTAGCAAAAATGAGGACGAAACCCAAACACTTTCCACCCCAATTGAGAAAAAACTAAGCCATGGTAATGATGATGGTGATTTTCTCATCAAACCCCAAAGCTACACCCCCACCATTGACACTTCAGAGTGGCCGATTCTCTTGAAAAACTACGATCGACTCAATGTCAGAACTGGTCACTACACTCCTCTCCCATCTGGATATTCTCCACTGAAGCGTCCGCTTGCTGAGTATATAAGGTATGGTATTATTAATCTTGATAAACCTGCTAACCCATCTTCACATGAAGTTGTAGCTTGGATTAAGCGGATCCTTCGGGTCGAGAAAACGGGTCATAGTGGTACTTTGGATCCAAAAGTTACTGGGAATTTGATCGTTTGTATTGATAGAGCGACCCGTTTGGTTAAATCTCAACAGGGTGCTGGTAAAGAGTATGTGTGTGTTGCTAGGTTGCATTCTGGGGTTCCTGATGTTGCTAAGGTTGCTAGAGCACTTGAAGCTCTTACTGGGGCTGTTTTTCAAAGACCACCTTTGATTTCTGCTGTGAAAAGGCAACTTAGGATTAGGACTATTTATGAAAGTAAGCTGCTTGAGTATGATGCTGATAGGCATTTGGTTGTTTTTTGGATATCGTGTGAGGCAGGTACTTATGTTAGGACACTTTGTGTTCATCTTGGGTTGCTTTTGGGTGTTGGTGGACATATGCAGGAGCTAAGGAGAGTGAGGTCTGGAATTTTGGGTGAGAAGAATAATATGGTGACAATGCATGATGTGATGGATGCACAATGGATGTATGATAACTATAGGGATGAGAGTTACTTGAGGAGGGTGATCATGCCGTTGGAAGTAGTTTTGACTAGTTATAAGAGGCTGGTGGTTAAGGATTCGGCAGTTAATGCTATTTGCTATGGTGCAAAGTTGATGATTCCTGGGCTCTTAAGATTTGAGAATGATGTTGAGGTTGGAGAGGAAGTTGTGCTGATGACTACTAAAGGGGAGGCCATCGCGTTGGGGATTGCAGAGATGACCACGGCTGTTATGGCCACTTGTGATCATGGTGTGGTTGCAAAAATTAAGAGAGTGGTGATGGACAGGGATACTTATCCTAGGAAATGGGGCTTAGGACCAAGGGCTTCAATGAAGAAGAAGTTGATTGCTGACGGTAAGTTGGATAAACATGGAAAGCCAAATGATAAAACTCCAGCTGAGTGGATGAGAAATGTTATTTTACCCACCGGAGGGGATGCTATGGTTGCTGGTCTTGCTGCTGCTACTGTGAAACCTGACCCTAATGCAGTGGATGCTGATGGTGCAGCAGGTGAGATTGAGAAGAAAAAGAAGAAGAAACATAAGGAAGATGAGGAGGCCAACAAGAGAAAATTGGATGACTTAGATGTATCCCCTGCACCCAGTACTTTAAAGAAGCCAAAGGTAGAGGTAGTCGAGGAAGCACTGGAAACCGCTGAGAAGGCTGAACTGAAAAAAGAAAAGAAGAAGAAAAAGAAGAAAGAAGCTGATGAAGCTGCATCCCCTGATGTAGAGTCCTTGAAAAAGGAAAAGAAAAAGGAGAAAGAGAATACTGATGCTGCTTCCTCAGATGAGGAAAAGTCTGAGAAAAAGAAAAAGAAGAAGAAGAAAGATAAAGAATCAGAGAATGGTGATGTCGCTGTTGGAAGCGACGGCGAAGGAAGTAAAAGCAAGAAGAAGGAGAAGAAGAAAAAGAAGAATAAAGATGCACAAGAGGAGTAGAGGTGAAGGTCTTGGCTCCCTTCACCTAATGAGTGCTCCTATGTATGTTAAAATGCATGTCATGTCGTTGTTACCTTCTCAAAAAAAATGCATGTCATGTAGTTGTTCAAAATTTTGCCATTTATTCACTTGTTTGAGCAGGAGGTTGCAGCTGGAGTTCCTGATCATAGACGTGCTTATTAGTTAATTAGTTTTTCCTTTTTATTTGTTAAGACTTGAGTATTGCAATCCATAAGGCTGTTTTCCATCTTAATTTTGAGATGTTATCTAGCTTCTTATGATCTGTTTTTGTATTTTTATTGTTCTGTAGATGTCAATAGCTGAATCACAACTATTCAGCTGTGAAACTGCCCTAGTTTGAAGCTGTCTGGTGTGCAAGTAAAATATATATAGTTCTAGGGAAGGAAGTTTACAAGGTGGTAGAAAGATTTTGGCCTCTGTTTAGAACAACTATCTCAGAAGGGTTGTTAAAGTGTTAAAAGTATTGTCTTTCATTGAAACAATGTACTTTAAATTTCAATCGTGTTTGTTTGGCCTGATGTCCAATAGTTTTCGATCCAGATTTGAATGGTGACAAGGAAAACAGATACAAATATGCATAGAAGTCATATGTGCAACTTTTGGTATAATTGAGGTCTTGGTGAAGTTATTTCTTCATGTCCTTCAAAATTATTCAGATACAAAGTATTCCTTGAGATTTCTTTATAAGGGTGAAACAGGTTAAATTTAACATGGAAGTTGAAATGTTGTGTCGTAGTTGGTATACTTTAACCTTTTGCCTTCTGCTTTCTAGCTCAACTATTATCTTACTAAAAGTGTTTTTGAGTTCAAAGGGATATCAAATAGTCATTCTTCTGTAGAAAAATGACTGACTTCTTTTTTTACATTACTAGCTATACAATATTAACAAAACAAATTTTGTATATAACTCAACCGCTAAAGCTAATTATTGAGGAGAACTGCCAAAGACTGACCATCAAGGCATCAACCATTATATGAGGAGCAAGATGAGGGGATGGATACACCAATAAAGGTGCTGGGATTGTGAACGCCTATAATGAACTGAGTTTCGAGCTAATTGAGTTTAATCTTTACCCAAATTGACTAATTTATGTAGTCGCAATCGCAAAACAACATGCATACAGCTGTGACCATTGCAGCAATATTCCTGAGACAAATTTAACGGAGGTATGACGAATCAAGTCAGGCTTATATTAGCTACCTATGCAGCAGCAAAAAAGACAATTCGCAGTATAATAGCCATAGTGAGTTCATCACAACCTATGCAGTAGCAAAAAACATAAGGTTGCTTCTTATTGTGCAGGTGGTGTATGTAGCAACTTCTCAATCAACAGCTGCACTATATTCTATTTGGGAATAAGGATTCTTGCTACAAAAAAACACAGATGATATAACACAGTATGTGGGGCATATTGAACCAAATCCTTCCTCATCACGTTCATAAAACTCTAGCTCATTTTCCCATTCATGTAATGCAAATCTACCATTATAGGCAAGAAAATAATCAAAGAAATCAAAGAGACATTCATTCACATGTCACTGCATTTCAATTTTTCAGAGGTAAGCCAATCCTTGGTAGCGATCAAGTCAGGCAGCACAGTAGCACCAGCTTTCCTCCAATTGACAGCATCAGCAGTCTTGAACCTGTCCAACAATAAAGCATGCATCCCAACACTTCTTGCAGGTATGTAGTCTTTCCTCATGCTATCTCCAATGTGAAGCACTTCTTCTGGCGCTACATTTCCTGCTTTCTTCAAGGCAATTTCATATATCCTTGGATCTGGTTTTTCAATACCTTCAAGACCGGAGAATACACCGAAATCCCACTCAGATCCCTGATTTTAGTGACACACAAAAAAGGGGTTCACAACTACTTCATGGGTTTTCAGTATTTGTGGAAAAAATTAAGATCAGCTAAAAATTGTTAGAAGAAGATACAGAATTGAAATGAGAATCATTGCGTATCTACCTGATTCAAGCCTAATGCAGGAAGAATTACATCCTTATATCGATACTCCGCATTGCTGACCAACCCAACCGTAACGCCCCTCTTACGGAGCCATCTGAGGAATGGTATAGAATCAGGAAATATGCTATAAGGTGCAGAAGAACCAAAAGTAGCATATACGCGTCTAAATATCTTCTCAAATGTTTCATCGTCATATTCATAACCTGCCTGTTGAAAGAAAGGATACTTAATTCCAGTAGAAACATAAAATAATTACAGTTCAGATCTCAAATCAAAATTGTACATTCATACTAAAGAGTTCTGCTGCTGTTATATAAATTGAATAACTGGCTTCTGAGATTATCTATAGAAATACTGACAACTAAATATGCAAGATAATGTCATGCACAATACCTGAACAAAGGAATCCCTGACACAAGTCTTCCACCACACAATGTTAGGAATATTTTCAGCAAATCCAAAACATGGATGCTTCTTTGCCATTTCTGAATATGCTAGTTTAAAACCCTCATGAACCCGCTTATAGTCAGGACATTGCTGTCCAGCAGCTTTGGCTGCCATGCAATAATAGTCACCCAGCTCTCCTTTGTAAGCAATCAATGTACCGGTAACATCAAGTGTGATGCAGCGTAACTTCGTTAAAATAGACATTGTAAATAATTGTACAGATAACTCTACCAGTGTGTTACTATTTCACAGTCCTGCATTGCAATTTTCAGCAATCATGTCATACACATCACTAATTCAGTGACAAGCATTTATCAGAAAAAAGTGCCAGCCATTGACACTTACAAACTAGGGTATTCACAAATAATGTTTAACTCAATATAACACATATTTTCGGAAGCAATCTAATTAGGACACAAGTTAACACGGAAGGGGGTTTCATTGTTCCAAATAAACATCAATAGACACCAGTTCTCTCTCAAATGAATTTCATGCAAGTAGAGACTTCTGTGATTGAGATATTCTTATGTTTGACTTGCTCAAGAATTGTAATCGGGAGGGATGTAAATCTAATATCCTCTAAGCATATTACTAGTTCCAAATTGTAGTGAGTGCGAAGAGCTCTTCTGAGGGGAAAATTCACTCCTCAAATATCAAAGTATAAGGCCATGTCAAGTACAAAGTATGAAACCAGAAACTCTTCAACGCACAAAAGAAAAAGAGCTTTGTAACTGTATCTGGAGAACAAGATAACTGATATCAGTTGCTTATTTTAAGTACTATACAAACTCCACAACTTTCAAAGAAATGATACAATACCTAGCGTTAATTAAAAAGGTGGGTTCTATTCCCACACAAATTAATATGAAAAAACCTTTTAGGAGTTGGTGCCTACAGCTCACTGAAGTAACCCTAACAAATGTTTGAAGGAGAGAGACATCATATAAGTGTTTAGAATGACACCGGAAGCCACATCCATCCTCCCCTTTTTGTTTGATGGTCAAGCTATCATCTTAATTCTACATGTATGATGGATGCTTCCTGTAACCTTATCATAACAATCATCTCAAGAGAACCAAGGGGCCAATGGCAATATTTCAAGACATTAAATAAGATGACCGAGAAATCTCCCATGTAATAGGCATTGTCTCCATGCTATACTTTATACTTCAAATAAATCTATGTTAAGTGGACTTTCAATTGCATTGACATACCTAGATTGAAAATTTGGCGTTAGTCCGTTCAGATCCTTCAAGATATGGATACTTAAGTGACACATGAACCAAATATATCCAACCTGAATCCAGGTACATAGGACTGAAAATTCCATACACACACGCAAGAATATCTCCTAAAAGGGCAGGAAAAACGAAACAATCTAAGATATTTGTAACCTTGACTCAAATGCATGAGTTCACACAGACATGGTATGAGCAGAAGGAACCAATAGACCAGTTGTTGGTCGATCCATGATCCAGATGTTAACCTTGTGCACAGAATCTGTGAACCAGCAAACTACTGTATAACCCTAGTTTTCCTATAAGATTATGCATTCCTCAGCAAGTAAATACCAGAAGATAAACTTATGAATAGATAATATTCTGACCTGAAAATCCAGTAATCAATTTAGAAGAAGTTGCAAAATCACTTAACAGCTTAGGAAGAATTAAATACCATAGTTGATTAACCCATTCTGCCACTTCCTGGTTTTTGCTAAATACCAAGGGCAAAATATGATGCCATACACAACTGATTATATGGACAATTATTTCAGAGAAATTCGCTTAAAATAACAAGCATTTCAGCAATGACAGTGATTTTAGAAGATAAAAAACACCAAACATCTCTATTGATGTACCACTAAACATCCACTCATCATGAAAACCTATTCAAACGACAGATAAACTCAAAAAGTTTGGAAATAGTAATAAACTTTCAACGTTTCAGGTTTATAAATCCTGAACCTCAGTGAACCTGGTCAAACATCTCCATACCATCGATCAGATTACATATAAAATTTTGAGGACTGCTGAATTGCATTAACCCTATTCACCAATCCTAAAATCAGATAAATGAAGCCCCTTGGATGGGAATGTCACATCATATGATGAACAACACAGTCAGTTCAGCACAAGAGACGAATAAATCTTTCTTGACAAAACAAATTCGTCAACCATTTGACTAATGACTATTTAATAAACCACACGCAACAGACTAAATCATAATCCACACCAGTTCAATTCAAAATTCAGAAATATTATAAGTCAATGTAAACTAAAAAAGAATAATGAGATCATCTTCATATTACCTCTTCCTTTCCTGTAAGTGGGGTTCCTTCAAAGTGTGGTAATACCAAGAAAAAAAAGTAAAAGAGCTGGTAAGGCATTGTAAAAAGACAAACTTTGAAACTAGAGAACAATCACCAGCAAATGAAAAGTAAACAATCAAATTAACTCATGAAGAAACCTAACATTTCATCTCCGAGTTTATGAACGAACACATACAGGCACAAAATCACAAGAAATGTAGGCTTTTGAATCCAACTATGGCTTCATTTCTGTTAACCCAGGAACTGCTGATCATCTTTTACAGAAAAAGATCAAATTTTTACACAAGAAATGATTTTAAAAAATGGATTTGAAGCATACCCACGAGCTCAAATTGATGATAACGAGAATCCCTTCAATAAAATCCCTAGCTCTTCCAAGTAAAGTGAGATTCTTGGAGCAGTATATACATATTAATTCATTAGGAAACGAATTTAAAAGCCTATTTTAGCTTCTTTCCGAGATGCAGGAGATTGCATTTCTCCTATGTGTCAGTTTTATAATTACCTTTAAAATCATATTTGCATCAAAGCCCTTTAGGTTTGTTTTCTTTTACCTTTTGGACTTCGTATCACAAAAATTGTTGACACAAATATTTTATACGTATTAAATTTTTTATTTTATTTTTTTAATGGATGAAAATTATTTTCGCCTCTTAATTTTGTTTTTCAAATCAAACTTCATTAAATTCTCCCAATAATTGATTTTAAATGAATACTTATAAAATAAGAAATACTTATAAAATAAGAATACTCTTTATCTAAATTAACACAAAAGTCACGTTTTAACTAAATAAATTAATACTTCAAAATAAAAAATCTCACAAACAAAAGTTGAATAGATAATTAAAAAGCTGAGGTCAACATAAATGATATCCTTTTCATTTATCAGATATTATTATTGATAGAACATTATATAACTTTAGTTACACATATAACTCGTGATTAATGAGGACATACCATAAATATTTTTTAGATGATTTTATGTTAGTCGAATAATTAACTCATAGAATGCGAATGTCAACTACTATGGCCTCACTTGATTGATCTTTCAATAGAGTTAAATCTATGTATTAAAATTAGTTTAACATAACATATTGTTAGATTGATGTTTTATATTATTTTATAAAAATAGAATATAAAATAAGAATATGTGTCAAATAATACTACGTAAGTTAAATTATTGAATGTAAAAATTAACCTTCACATAGTGCATAAGGTCATCTCTCTTTTTTTTTTTTTTGCAAAAAATTAAATGTGTATCTTAAATTAATGCTATAAACTAATTTATAATATAATCAATCTAAATATTCAATGAGAAATGATTTATGCATCACTAATTCTAACATTATAATCTCCGCCTAAATTCTTATTTTTCATGTCAATTTTACTTGTCATAATTATACTAAAAATAATTAATCAAAAATATTTATTATTTTATAAAAACAAAAACAATTAATTATCTTTTTCATAGATATGGAGAGAGATGGATGCAGGAAAATAAAATTTAAAAAAAAATCATCAAATTTAACTAAATTACCCTTTTAATTCTTAAAAATATATCTAATAAGTAAAATGAGAATATGTAATAATTCTTTTCCCCCTTATGTAATCAAAAGGATTCCGTGTAAGTTAATCTTGGTTTTACTTTGTGGAATTAATTAATTATTGAAGTGTATAAGAGGGGGTTTCTGAAAGTAAAATTCGAAAATTGAAGGGCACGTTTGCAAATCTTCTCGATAATTGAAGCAAAAAGAAAACTATGGACGGATTTTATTTTCCAGTGGATTCTGTATTACCTAAGACTTTAAGAGCATCTTGTTTTGGATGTCACGAATCATCACCTCCTAAATTATGTTTAAGTTGTCAAAAATTTTATATTTATGACAAATTAAGATAAAATAATTTTTTATTATATTTTTAATTTATTATTATCATTGAGTTAATATTTGTAAGAAATATAATAAATAAATATATGAGCAATTACATATATATACAAAAAAGTAAAAAATTTACAAAAAAAAAAGTAGTTCATGTTTATTTACATTAAAAATAACTCTAAATCAGTAAAACTATACATTGACTATACAATATATTTATAGAAATTATACACAGTTATACAATGTACTTATATATGAGTTATACACTAAATTATATTATGATACACAAATATACACTGACTATACATGTCTATACAACGAGGGTTGAATGCCCAAAATTATCACAAATAGCCAAAGGTCAATCGTATGACTACTTTCATAATTTAAAAAAATGAGTTATTTTTTGTGTGAATAATTTTCTTCAGTGACTTGTGGGTGCAATTATTCCATAAATATATAGTCGGGCTCCAATGTGGGTATCAGACACCGAGTGAAAAATAAAATAAATAAACAAATATATATACATATATAGGACCCTATTAATTAGTAAGGGTAAAATAACAAAATTACTATATTAATAATTGTTTTCTTAATAAGTATGTCAAGTCAAAATTTGGAAACTAAAAGTGAATGACAGAAGTATTAAAGTTCGACTAATTCATTTGCGTGAGATAAGATTCATTTTGGAAGTAACACTTCATATCAAAAATTATTTCGCACGTTAAATGTTAAAAACACATTTAAAGTAGTTGTTTCTTTTTTCGTTTTGAAAAACACTTTTCAAGATGCAGAGAATAAAGAAAGATGGAAAAATAAACGGAAAAGGGTCAAAATTGCCTCGGAACTATGCAAAATAGACCATTTATACCCTCCGTTAGATTTTTGGACTAAAAATACCCCTGCCGTTATCTTAAGAGACCACAAATACCCCTCAAGGGTTAACAACACACATGTGGCAAGCCATGT
>JBCEWC010014403.1:0-14393 GCA_038996855.1 Solanum aculeatissimum
CGAGGCCCCGCTCTTCTATGTAGAGGCATGTTTGGACAAATCTTACTCTTGTACGTTTGACTTGTATGTTGGATATTGGGGTATGTAATATGATGTTATTTTCACTTGATTTATGATCATGTTCTCATGTTATGGTAATGGTGTATGTTTTCATGTTATTGAAATGACTTGAATGTTGAGCACGATGTGTGATTATGTGTTATGTGCAAGCAGGCCTATCCCTCTCCCGTATTATCCCCATAACATGAGTCCCAAGTCCCTAAATCCCTAGAGCTTATGTGCTATATGCTTTAGCTTCTGCGTTTTTGAGCCGATGATGAGTGTAATGATACTATGATGGCTTGATTGAGGGTCTTCAGGTCCTCTTTTACCATGTCACATCAAGGTCCCCCTATCCGAGTCGTGACAAAAGCCCCAGAATCCCCTAAACTTATGTGTTATTTGTTATGTTTACTCGCTTCCAAACCGATAATGTGTGTGACGATGCTATGATGGCTTGATCGAGGACTCTCAGATTTTCCTTCGTCATGTCACATCTAGGCCCTACTCTTGGGTCGTGACATATTGTGATTTAATAGACTAGATTATGTGTGGGTATACCTTCTTGATTAGAAGGTCCCAGTTGGTATACAAGCATAGATATTATGACCTTTCACCCGTGTAAAACATTATATCTTAATTCGAGATAGTTGTGGTATGGGCCTACTCAGTCTCCATCTGTCGGTATCATTGTTCATTTCTCAAGTTAGATCAGTTTATCATTGTTTATTACTTGGGTTGGTTTAGTTGAGGGTTTGAGAATTCTTCAGACATGTTATTTCCTTGATTTCAGTTCTGATTGGCTAGTCTTGCTGCAGTTCTTTATATTTAAGTCTTCGGGAATCATCGTATTTCACGCAATGGGCCTAAGAGGCCTACTAGGTCTATTTTTCTGGTATTCACCCCTACATTTCAGCATCTTCCCATGGTGCAGGTCTAGGTACTAGTTGTGATTAATGAGTTGTGGGTTACTGAGCATTCATGAGATATTTGGTGAGTGATAGCCACTCTAGCTACTTCGTAGTCTCCCTCCTTTTAATGGCCATCTTTTGTATCCAGACACTAGCCTTATATTCTTTAGTTATGGTTTGTATTTGTAGGAGTATTCCTGGCTATGTATATTATGATTTTGTATATGTTTGTGTGTGTCTGATTGTGTGCCAGTGTCTATTGTAATTTTGTATAGTTGAGTTCCAGGTTTTGGGTAGGTTATGTTGATTTATATTGCTATATCTATTATATTTGAGGCTAGGTATTTATGACAGGTACCCTAGGGTTGGGTAATTGGCTTTCCAGTAGGTGGTGTCTAACAAGCGCCATCATGATTGAGACTGGGTTATGACACCATTATTTTCCAACACATAAAGAAGGGAAATACAAGGTTCAAATAAACTCAACAAGGTTTAAGAATCCACTTGCACCGATAAAATAAAGAAATTAATCCAACAATAGAGCTTCCCCTTTTTTATTTGCATCTGAAATACCGCCATCTATTCAAATAACAATTCAAAATCAACTTTCAATCCTAATGATGCCATAATTATAAAATTTGGGAGAAAATGGGCAAAATGGATTAAAAAACCAAGTACCAAAATAGAGTTAAAATCTAAAAATCTTTGTCTTAAAACATTCCTCAAAGTATTAAAAATTCATTAGCGAAACCCGTATAATAAATGAGGGTAGATCACAATCACCATTTTCATAAAATTTAAGTTCATGAACAAAAATTATAACACCCCACGTATTCTTTGGCCTGGAAAATTGAAAGACAGAAAATTTGTTAATGGTTAGGATGTACGAGTCATATTACGGCCCGTATAAGAACCTACGAGTCGTGTGTGGTATCGTGGAAAGTACCTATTGAAAATGAAATTTTGAAAATTTCTAGAAGTTGACTTATGTGTTAATAGACGAGCTGTAAAAGGACCTACGACCCACAAATTGGTCTCATAGGAAGAGGCCTTAAGGAAAAAAAATTTAAGTCTGAAAATATACTACGGAAGACTTTACCGCCTGTAAATGAATCCACGAGTTATTTGTGTATTCATAACATAGATGCAACAATTTAGTAGCTCGACTTTTGTGACACCTGTATCCACGAGTCAAATTACGAGCCATAAGTCAATCAACAACCCATAAGAGGGGTTTCATGGACGGCTTCAATAGTTTTTAATGAAGGATGTTTTTTATATTTCAAATCACTCTAAGTCCTAAACTATGTCGTTTTAGCTACCCTAACTACCTTAACCGACCTAGTCCCTATAAGTTTTATTCCCAAGTCATTCAAATCCATTAATCCTCAAAAGTTTCTTAAAAGTTTTCAATAATTCTCTCTCTAAGTCAAGGGTTCCATTTAAGTTAAGATTGAAGGATTAACCAATTTTTTTCTTGATTTTCTTTTCAAATTCGAAGGATTCTACTTTAGCTATGTAGGGCTTCATTCATGGATTAGTTTCATCCATGAAGCCCAATCCAAAACCTTCTTTTTATAAAAATTTTACAATGATATCTTATGGGCTTTATAGCAATGATTCCTAATGCATAGATTATTATTTCTATATGATGATTCCAATCAATTTGGCATGAATTATGATGAATTACATGATCTATATGATTTTTCAAGAAAAAGTATGAGATTTCAAGTATGCATGAGTAGGGCTTAATGATTTGATGTGGGTATCTTTCCTAAAATTTCAACTTGATTTTAAAACATGTTTTACTCTATGATCCTAATTCAATTTCATGATTTTGACTCAATTGTTCATGAACCCACACTTAGTCCTAGTCTCCTATGATGATATTTTGGAGTTCATGATTAAGATTTCAATATGTAAACATATGATTTACGATAATGAAGATGTTATGAATGTTATGACGATGCAATGAGAAAGAGGGTGTTGAAACCGTAATATTCTTAATGATGATGATGTTAAGGTGGGCATGTCTACCCACACTATGATGAAAGCAAGTAAATATAATATTCTTATGACATGATATTTTCATGAAAGCTATGATGACTATTTATGAATTATGAAACCATGATTTTAATTAAGTATGACTTTATTAAAAACTATATATACGACTGATTTATATATTCTGTGGGATATGACTTAGCACCGAGAAGGCTTTGGTAGGTACCATAGTCCCATAACTATGTGCCACCGTAGGAATTTTGTTTATGTTCTATGATTTTAAGTTTTGCTTTTATATCCAATTAGCTTACATGATGGACACTCACCGTGCTAGGGTAAAGCCTAAAGGGTGGGGTCAAATGATGTCTCTCATTATGCTAGGATAGAGCCTATAGGGTGAGGATCGAGTTTACCTTGGAAAAGTAGACTCCTCTTAGCTCGATTCAGCCTTTCAAATAGTTCAAGGCATGCATCATCAAACACAAACTTGGTCTCCTTTTCGAGCAGCTCATACAAAGGGTGTTCAATCATTGAGAAGTCCTTTATGAAACATCGATAGAATCTTGTGTGGCCCAGAAAGCTTCTCACCCCTTTGATAGAGATAGGTGGGGGAATCCTTTTGATCACCTCCACTTTGGCTCTATCAACCTCAATGCCTTTGCTTGTGATCCGGTGGCCTAACACTATGCCTTCTTTGACTATAAACTGACATTTCTCCCAATTTAGAACAAGATAGCATTTTTCACACCTCTGCAGCACCATATGCAAATGTTGCAAGCAATCATCAAAGGAAAAACCCACCACACTGAAGTCATCCATGAACACTTCGATTGTATCTTCCGCCATATCTAAGAAAATGGACATCATATACATCTGGAATGTTGTTGGCACATTACATAGCCCAAATGGCATCCTTTTGAATGCAAAGGTGCCATAGTGGAATGTAAATGTGGTCTTCTCTTGGTCCTCTAGGGCAATGGAGATCTAATTGTATCCTGAGTAACCATCAAGAAAGCCAAACCAACCTTTCCCGGATAATCTATCTAGCAATTGGTCCATGAACGACATTGTGTAGCGGTCTTTATCAGTAGAGGCATTGAGTTTTCGGTAGTCTATACATTACCTCTATCTTATTATTGGTCACATGGAATCAATTCATTGTGTGCATTAGAGACTACAGTGATGCCTCCCTTCTTTGGAACACACTTGACTGGGCTTACCCGTTCGCTATCAGTTAAGGATTATATAACACCAGCATCAAACCACTTGATAATTTCTTTGCGCATGACGTCCTGCATAGGTGGGTTGATACACCTCTGGTGTTCAAAACTCAGCTTGTAGTCCTTTATAAGTTGAATTTTATGAGTACATATTTTTGGTGGGATACCAATAATGTCTGTGATTGTCCAACCAATAGCCTTTTTGAACTATTGTAGGACTGCTACCAATGCCTGCTCCTGATAGTCTGTTAGGTTTGATGCCACTATGATTGTTAGTGTTATCAAGAGCCAAGAACAGATATTTCAAATGAGGTGGAAGGTTCTCCAACTCTAGCTCTGGTGGTGACCCAATGGAAGGCTTTGGAGGAGGTGACTCCCGATTCTTTAAGTCCAAATCCAGTTTATATTTTCTCCAGGAGGTCCTGAACATCCAGAGCTTGAACTTTCTCATCATAGTCTGGGATACCATCACTTTCGAAGTACATCAGCATTGTTTCCAAAGGATCAATACCCAACCTTTCTTCAATTGGTACGTCTGGTTCGTCCTTATCATCCCCTTGGTTCAGCTCGGTCTGAACTATCCTTGGTTGAACCTAGTTCCTAGAATGACACAAAAACCACAAAACAACATAACATACAAGAGATAGGAGTAAATCCTTAAGACTATGGTGCACTAATCAAGTCAAGCCATATTCACTGGCAATGGCACCAAAATGTTCGATTTTGCTCAGCCCACACCTCTACTTCAAGGTTAAAGCGGTCATTATCAAGTATTTAACCTAACCATGGTTAGTATTGATCCCTTGAGGAATATTGTAGACTTTGTATTAGCACAACTTATAAATTGAATTGATTAACCCTATTATCTCCCAGAAAATAAAAAATAAACACAAAGAGAGGGAGGGGGTGTTGCAATTGAAAGTAAAATCTAAACTAAAAATGCACGTGTTTGTAATCTAAACTATGTGTTCCCCATGACTCCCTAACTAAGTTCTCTTGGATACTTGCGACTCTTTTCAGGTGTGTAGGTGCAAGAAATTAAGCTACGTTCTCTTAAACCCTTGATCCAGCATATAGGTGAATTTCATCACATTACTTGATCCATCTCTGTGATTTCGCTTTGATAATCCTTTTTCTATCCCAGTATAATTTTACTTATTTGAGTTAGATTGGTTAGTTGAGAGAAATCTATTAACTCCTACAAATTGACTCTTTTCTTATTACTCACTTCCTTGATTTGGTAAGTGATACTACGCTAGTTCTAACGTTGGCCACCATTTAAAAAAATTTAAAATGAAGATATTAACTAATACATCCTAACACCGTTCAAGAATTTGCAAGTTATACAAATTTATCTTAGTTTGTTTGTCATAGTTCCCACAACCCTAGTAGTGGATTTAGCCATGCATGGTTGGAGTGTTTTTGGAAATTACGCAAGAAGAAGACATAATTAAAGTACTTACACGCAAGAATAGATGAACACAAATCCAACTTCTCAATATCAATGCAAACTTGAACCAAAAGATAGTAGTAAAATCACAAAAATGATTTTCACAATCAAGCTATTATTTTCGTCCTTGGTTGTTCTCTCCCATTATCTTCCTCTTTATTGTTGTATATGTCTTCAAAAAACCTAAAAACCTATTTATATTACTTAAAATACGAAGCCAAAATGAAATAGTATAATTGTGTTGGCATCATTTATGAGCATCATTTACGGCTCGTGTAGCGGTTCATAGCTCGCGAAAGGGGTCTCGTGAAATGTAGTTACATCCAGTAGGCACTTTTCACGAAATCATTCCACGGGTTGTGAAGGATTCCATGACCCATGAAGGGTCTTGTCTGTACCACTTTTCAGTAACTCTTCCATCTTTGATCCTTACTTCACGATCACACTCTACGACTCGTATGCTGTTTCATGAATCGTGGTCCTCTCTCGTAGAATGCAACTCAATTTTCACCCTAGCATTGAAAAAATAAATGAAACCTCCTCTATGACTCGTGGAAGGACCCACAACTCATAGAGGGTCTCGTATACCTCCAAAAATTGCAACTTTTCTGTATTACAAGCCCAAAGTCAAGTCAACACTAAAATCCTGCAAAATAAATAGAAACACACATCAAATTTACTAACATTGCCTTGAGAACACAAAAAATCACAAGTTTTAAGCATTGAGAGTGTTGTATTTTAATAGCACATCACCATAGTCCATCATATCGGATAGTGGTGCTCAAATTACTTCTCATTTTTGGAAATCATTCCAAAAAGGCCTTGGTACGAAGGTAAAGTTAAGTATCATATTTCATCTTCAAATAGATGGACAAGCCAAAACATAATGCAAACCTTGGAGGATACGTTAAGGGCTTGTGTGCTTGATTCTAAAGGAAGCTGGGATTATCACCTACCTCATGTTGAATGTACTTATAATTTGAGTTTTTATTAAAGTATTGGTATGGATCTGTGTGAAGCATTGTATGATAGGCAATGTAGGTCACCAGTGGGATGGTTTGAAATTTGAGAAATGTCCTTAATTGGACCAGATTGTGTGCTTGATGTTATGGAGAAGGAGAAAGTCATAAGAGAAAGGTTAAAGGCTGCCCAAAGCTGTCAAAGGTCATATGCCAGTGTTATAATGAGAGAACTAGTGTTTTTTAAAGGCAATTGGGTGTATTTAAAGGTTTCTCTAATGAAGAGAGTGATGCATCTTGGAAATAAAGGTAAACTAAGTCCTAGGTATGTGGGGCTTTATTAGATAGTAAAACAAGGTCGGGAAGGTAGCCTATGAGTTGGATATTCCGATGGAATTAGCTATGGTTCATCCAGTGTTTCATGTTTTTATGCTAAGGAAATGCTTGGGTGACAAAAGTTCTATCTTTTCCATTAAAAGATGTGCCTATTAAGAAAGATTTGATTTATGAGTAAGTGTCGATTGCGATTTTGGACTGGCAAGTGAAGAAATTGAGAAATAAAGAGGTTGCGTCAGTCAAAGTGTTATGGGGAAATTCACAAGTTGAAAGTTCTACTTGGAAGGCTGAAGTAGATATGATAAAGCAATACCCTTAACTCTTTTCTTCTACTCAAGATTAAGGTACTCAATGTGACCCATTCCTTCGAAATTCTCACGAATGCATACTCTTTA
The DNA here is from genome assembly GCA_038996855.1 of Solanum aculeatissimum. Classification (NCBI taxonomy): domain Eukaryota; kingdom Viridiplantae; phylum Streptophyta; class Magnoliopsida; order Solanales; family Solanaceae; genus Solanum; species Solanum aculeatissimum. Next base: position 7,312 of record JBCEWC010014403.1, read on the forward strand.
GGTTGCTTGTATACATGATCATGAAACCATTTTTGAATGATATTTGATGCATGAGTTTGATAATTTTATGAAAATAATGATTAAGTTGCATTTTTACATTTATACTTTGATGATGACTATGTTCCTACTCCATTCAAGTGTAACCCTATCTCATTCGAGGAAGAATGGTACCAAGGGGGAGATAATGGAACACCCCTCATGTTCTTAGGCCTGAAAAATTGAAAGACAGAAAATTTGTTAATGGTCAGAATGTACGAGTCATATTATGACCCGTATAAGAACCTACGAGCCGTGTGTGGTATCGTGGAAAGTGCCAAGTGAAAATGAAAAAAAATTGAGAATTTTTGGAAATTGACTTACGTGTTAACAGCTGAGTCGTAAAAGGACTTACGGCCCATAAGTTGGTCTCGTAGGAAGAGGCCTTAAGGAATAAAAATATGTTTATATTTTGAAATACACTACGGAAGACTTTAAAGCATGTAAATGGATCCACGAGCCATTTGTGTATTCATAACTTTGAAGCTGCAATTCCAGTAGATCGACTTTTGAGACATCCTGATCTATGAGGAAAAATATGAGCCATAAGCAAATCCATGCCCCGTAAGAGGGGTTTCATGGACAGCTTCGGTAGTTTTTAATGAAGGGTGTTTCTTACATTTCCAATCCATCTAAGTCCTAAACTATGTCATTTTTTCTACCCTAAATACCTTAACCAACCTAGTCCCTATAAGTCTTATTCCCAAGTCATTCGAAGCCTTTAATCCTCAAAGTTTTCTTAATAATTTTCAATAATTCTCTGTCTATGTCAAAGGTTCCATTGAACTTAAGCTTGAAGGATAAACCATGGGTTTTCAACATTTTCTTCTCAAATTATAAGGATTTTTCTTGAGCTATGTAGGTCTTCATTCATGGATTAGTTTCATACATGAAGCCCAATCCAAAACCTTTTTTTTATCAATGTTTTACAATGAATTCTTATTAGTTTTAAAGCAATAATTCCTAATGCATGGATTATGGTTCCTATATGATGATTCTGATCAATTATGCTTGAAGTATGATGAATAACATGGTCTATATGATTTTTCAGGCAAAAGTATGAGATTTCAAGTAAGCATGATTCGGGATTAATGATTTGATGTGGGTATCTTTCCTAAACTTTCAACTTCGTTTAAAAACATGTTTTACTTTATGATCCCTATTCAATTGCATGATTTTGACTCAAAAGTTTATGAACCCACACTAAGCCATAGTCTATGATGAAGTTATGGATTTCATGATTATGATTTCAATACGTAAAACCATGAGTTATGACAATGAAGATGTTATAAAAGTTATGACGATGCTATAATAAAGAGGGTAAAGAGGGTAATTGTCACAACCCTAAAGTGGGTCCTAGATGTGACATGGAGAAGGAGAACCTAAAAGTCCTCGATCAATCCATCATAGCATCATTACACACATCATGGGTTCGGAAGCGCAGAAAAGTAAACACATAACACATAATTCGAGGGGAAATGGGGCTTTGGACTCAAGCTATGGGGATGTTGCCGGGAATGGGATGAGCATGAATCACTTATCACATAACAAGTATTTCTAAGGGACGGGTAAGTAGGACTCAAGCTATGGGGGCATACCGGGTTAGGGGACTTTCCACATAACCACATTCGTAACTCTCACAAGCCCATAAACATATTCATAAGCATAATTGAAGCATAATTTTCATAAACAAATCCCAATAGTCATAATATCCTAATAAAACATAATACAATGTGCAAGTGTTTAGTGTGTCCAACATAGCCTCTACATAAGATAGAGCGGGGACTCGACATAGTTTGGGTCTCACCATCAATACCTAAAGTAAGGAAATGAACAATACAAGGAATATAGAAAGTAGCTATTTCCATTTAACAAAAGGGCTCACCACAAGCAAATAACTTCAAAGATATCACTTGTCGTCCTACAGAAAATAGAAGTCGTCATCGATCCTTACGTGGTTAGAACATGTAGATAAAAAGTATGGGTTAGCATAAAATATGTACTAAGTATGTGGGCATACAATGCATATGACAATATAGTATAACTAAACGAGATGACAAGGGGACAAGTGATACGAAAATAATGCACATAGACAAGAGAGGAGTATATCATAACAATATGTCATGCCATGATACTTGAAATGCAACCTAGGATTATATCATAGAGCGTATGTCACCTCGACCGACACCAGAGGAGACCCACACGAGCGACTACTTGGATCCGGACTACTTGTCAGGTAAATCCCTAGTCAACCGTTCAACAAGGGGATACATAACAAGTCAATCCCATTTAGGAAAATATCCCATGTTGGCACATGGTTTGACGGAAAGGAGTATGGACTCGTGGAGATAGTTCACCCTAACTCCAATCCCTCTGTACTAAGCCTTATCCCACGGGAATACATATATTTATATATATATCCATGTAAGCTTTTCAAAGTGGAGAGTTGACATTCTTTTCAAAACCATGTGTCATTATTTAAACCAAAACATGATAAAATCCATATCCATACTTAGGCTAAAAAGCCAACAAGAATTTCCATAACCATTTCCATATCAATGCAATAGGAGTATCTCATCTATATAGCTTATCATATCAAGCCTTCATAACATATCAAAGTGTTGCAAGCACATATAATGCTCAAAGAGCCATAACAAGAGACTATGTGATCACAAGCCTTAACATGTCATATCATAACAAGAGGGCCATGCCCTTAACAAGAGTTTCATCATCATAACCATTCTTCAATGCATATGCCATGAATGAGAAATCAAGTGCATGGGTAATGGAGGATTTAAACTTTAAACCACAATTCAATAGGTAATTTAACATAATTCATGATAAAATCCCAATTCAAAACATAATGCAATTTACACATGCATATTAAGCCATTAAAGGAACATGCACATTTATCCTTCAACAATTTCCATGCATGTCATAAAACTCAAACTTAAATCATTATTAAATCACCTAATTTCTACAGCCCACAACTCAATGCAACGAAATGCATCAAAATTTAAAGAACCCATAATTAAAGAAAGCTTAAATTCATAATTTAAAGAGAAGGGTTCTTGGGTCTTCATGCATGAAAGTTAATCCATGAATCAAACCCACATACCTAGATATTAGCCAAGAGAATTGAATGAATTTGCAAGAAAGATGATATTCCCCAATTTTCTTCAAGCTTTCATCAATGGAGGTCAAGAGGATTGAGAGAATTTTGATGAGGATTGAAGAGTATTTTTTTTTTGGGAAACAGGCCTATGCCAAGAGGACCCCACCTCTTGGACGTCCAGGGGTTGAGCAAAACCCCCAAGCTTTATTATAAATAAAAATAACAGTACAGAAAAGGAGGGGGGAACAACCTGACCTCCGCCTAAAGTTGTACATAAGTCGTCCAACCTTCTAAGGTTATCCAACCTATCCCCATTATATACAAGATTCAAGCCTAGAAACTATATGCCTAAGAGAGAACTCCTCTCCATGTAAGCCAACTAGGAAAGAGATAAACTAGGGAGACTCTCCCTTTAAAAAAAAAGGAAACAATACACCTATCCTAATCTTCAAAATAGCTATGACTCTACCTGAAACATATCCACTTTGAAGACTAGCAGGTAGTCAAAGCAATTCAAGGTGGCTTCTTTATTCTTTTGATCTTCCTTCTTCTGATGTTAGCCATTCCCCGCTCGTTCATTAAGAGAATAGCTTTAATATTATTAGACAGTTGGTTGACTTCATTGTAAATTTTGGGAGTGGTAATAGGATGCCCTTGATTGGCAAGTTTATCAGCTACTTCATTTGCTTCCCGAAAGATATGTCTGTAAGAAAATATTTAGTACAATGGTATAATAGAATGAATTTTAATTAATACCTGATTCATCGTCCATGGAGATTGCAGTTGTTTGTTGATCAACTTTGAAGCTAATTCTGAGTCCAACTCAAGTTGAACATCATGGAATCCCAATTGCAGACACCAACTCAGTCCAAACAGTGCTGCTTCGAGCTTGGCTATATTGTTAGTACCACTTCCCAAATGGTATTAGAATGCAAAGATCATATCCCCCTCCGCATTTCTGTAAACCCCTCCTACTGCAATGCTGCCTGGGTTGTCCAGGCAGCTTCCATCAGTATTGAGCTTAACAAACCCTCTAAAAGGAGGGAACCAACAAACCTTGGTGATCTTTACATCATGACTGCTTTTCTCAGTCACATCCACCAGCTCAGTCCAATTCATGGGACAATGGATATATGGAAAAGCAACAGTAAGAAGACTCTACAGGTCTTTAAGGATGGCAAACATGACTCTTTTGAAGTTAGACTTCTTTCCATCATACTTACAAGAACACCTATTTTTCTATAATTGCCAACAGACAAAAATAGGGACAGCCTGAAGGAGCAACTTATGAGCATCATTATTTCTTTTACTAGCCCCCCAATTTAAGATCATATGCTTTAAATTAAGCACATAGTAGTCCACTCCAAAAGCAGCCCCAATGAAATTCCAAATTTCCTTTGTAAACTCCCCAGAGATAAATATATGGTCAATAGTATCTGCCAGGATTATAGCAACAGAAATAATCCGTAGGTTGCAGCCCAAATACAATCAGTTTTTCATTTGTAAGTAACTTGCTTCTCATAGCTCTCCAAAGATGAAAAGCACATTTAAAAAAAACCAATTTGTGCCAGATAAGATTATCAATAACTGACTGGCTTCTCTTTTCTCTTATAAGATTCCATGCAGAGGAACAAGAGAAACTTCCATTGGTATTCAAAGTCCAGACTGCCCTATCTGGCTTACCTGCAATATAAACAAAATTATGAGATAAAATAGAAGGAATGAGGAGGGGAGGGGCTACCTGCACAACTTTATCCACATCATATTACCCATTGTTGAGGAAATCAGCCACCCTTATATTATTAAGTCTAGAAATGCCAACTGTATGGTGAGCAAGGGGGCCAACTCCTAACCAATTGTCCCACCAAACGTATGCAATCCCTGAGCAGATTTTCCATTAAATATGAGGTTCCATCTTAGGTCTGTTATGAAGCATTCTATTCCAAATCCTAGATTGGCCAATATCCCATTTTTTGACAGTTGGATTAGCTCTCTTACAATACTTTGCCATCATGAAGTCCCCCCACAAAGATCTTTTAGTTCTAAAAGTCCACCAATGCTTGCACTAAAGGGATGTCGCAACATCTTATAACTGCCTAGTACCAATACCCCCCTTCCTGCTCAGGAAAATTGAGACTCTTCCAAGAGGCCGAATGGAATTTCCTTTTATCATTTCTCCATCCCCAGAAAAACTCAGCAATCAGACCCTGCACCTGCTTAATAGTAGTACTAGGGGTTATAACAGCAGAGAATAGGTGGATAGACATAGATTGTAATGCATGCTTAATCAGGACAGCCTTTCCACCATAGGATAGCATTTTAGCCTGCCACCCTTTGATTCTGGCAACAATGTTGGAGATCAGTTTTGAATAGAAAATAATTATTTGTCTACCCAAGTAGATGGGGCAACCAAGATAGGTCATGGGACTGTTATGCTTCCTAAAACCAGTTAATCTCTTGATCCTTCCCACTGTTGTCTCAAAGGCACAATCAGGAACCATGAAGTGGCTTTTTTTCTTATTAATCATCTACCCTGAGACCATTTCATAAGTATCCAAAGTAGACATAATCATTTTCAGAGAAGTCCTTTTACCAGTAGTAAAGATGATGATTTCATCTGCAAAGCTAAGGTGATTGATTTGTGGACCCAGAGGAGTCACATAAAAACCCTGATGTAAAGGTTGATAAATAATATTATTCAGCATTCTTGAAAGCACTTCAGCCCCCATTATAAACAAAGCAGGGGAAAGAAGATCCTCTTATTTCAATTCTCTTGAGGATTGAAAGAACCTATGCTTCCAAATAAGATCGATAAAGAATTCCCCAAAACCAAACCTTCTGAGAACCAGACAAGTAAAGGGCCAAGACACTCTGTCATAAGCCTTTGCCATGTCCAATTTGATCACCACATTACTCCTTTTCATAGGCTTTTTACTATGATGAATGATCTCCTGAGCCAACATAATATTTTCAGAGATGCTTCTTTCTTTAACAAAACCAGAATGATTTGGGGAAATAATATTAGGAAGAATTGGAGACACTCTTAAGTAGAAAAGTTTAGAGATAATCTTATTGATGAAGTTACTTAAACTGACAGGTCTGAAGTCTGAAACCTCAGTAGGTTTATTCACCTTAGGGAGAAGGACTAAGCAAGTATGAGAGAAGTATTTGGGAATGCATTGTCCACAGAAGAAGGCATGAATCACTGCTAACAAGTCCTTCTTAATAATAGGCCAACAACTTTGGTAGAACTTACCATTAAAGCCATCTGGGCCAGCAGCAGAGTCAGGATTTAAGGAAAACACAGACATCTTCACTTCCTCCATAGAAGGGAGACTTTGAAAATTGTCATTTTGATCCTATGAAATCAACCTGGGAATATATTGGAGAGCATCCTCTAGGATGAGCTTCTCTGTACCAGAAAACATCTTCTGAAAGTAATTGGAAATAGACTTAGCCACCTGCTCCTCCTCTTGAACCCAATAACCTCTTCCATCCTTGATTCTATGAATGTACAACCTTTTTCTTCTCTCCCTCATCAAAGCATGCAAATAACAGGAATTAGCATCCCCATCCTATAGCCACTGTAACTGAGTCTTCTGCCTTAAAATGGACTGCTCAAACTTCATATATTTTATATATTCAACATTCAAAGCATACAGAGCAGCCCTATTATCTCCAGAATTACAGTTGATAAGATTCTCTTCAGCCTGGGCTACCTTCAATTCAAAGTCCTTTACTTTAGCAAATATATCCCTAAAGACAGTCCTAGACCAGGTACTCAAGGTTGAAGTAAGTATTTTCATCTTAGTATTAAAGATCCACATTGGATCCCCACTCATATCCTTGTCCCTACACTTAGCCACAGTATCTCTAAAGGAAGGATGTTCAACCCAGCAGTTAAGGAATTTAAAATACTTAGTTGGAGAAG
>JBCEWC010014404.1:0-14392 GCA_038996855.1 Solanum aculeatissimum
ATCCAAGGCTTATCATAAGAGGCCTAAGGAACTTGAATTTTTCAAAAATAATTATTTTGAATCATTAAAAATTTGAAGAAGCTCGATAATTAATTCATAATGGGGACGGTAAAAATTGGATGTCAACAACTGTCCCTTTCTTTGGATAGGATCAATGAAAGAGATCGTGGACAAAGAAAATTGACGAATCCAATTTTGACCGACCACATATTCATCTTTTTGAACGAGATTTGGTATGAATTTGAAGAAATTATGGCCGGACCCTGGTTTTAGGTTTTCTACATATCTCAGGTCACATGAGAATTCAGGCCACTTGTAGTTCAAAACGCTTAATTTTACGCACGACTTCGAAAAAAGATTCAAAAGTTATCCCAACATCGAATTATGGAGAAGTTGAGATGGTCGGGAAAGAGATTTAAGAGTAAATGTCAGAATACAACCGAATTTTCAACATCGAGCCCACCTACATATTCTTGGACTGAGGAATCAGGTTGTTTGTAGTTCGACTCCATCGGTTGAAAAGAAAATCTCTTATTTTGAGATAGTCTTCGATTCGGGAGGAGTGACAAACAAGTCGAATCATGGAAAAGAGGCTTGTAACTCTTAACCATAAATGTGATGCGCTTCACACTCATAATTAAGAACTTACACAGATATAATTTCCAAAGTTTCCGGTATGTCGTCACTCAAATTGGAGAGGTTGCTTCCAGTGAGGATTGAAATCATCGGATGCGAAGCTGAAAAACTTAACAAACTCAGAAAAATGCCCACATGCCTTCTGACAGGGGTGTGGTTGGATTATGGTGGGAGTTGCTTCTCGGCTCGTGTCCAGAGAGTTTGACGTCCCTCTCCAGGCTATGTCCCAGTTCGTTGCTAAGAATGAATTCCACGTTGTGCTGCGTCCTACTTGATGACATCCACACCTGTGGTTTAGTTTGAGAATTTATCCTTTTAGATGCTCTCGACAAAGACTGAGATAAAATCATTAGTATAAATTGTAATTCAAATAAGGGGAGGGTGTCTTTTAACCCCTATTGACATATATTCATCTCTCTGAGCATTTGACGTCAGCTTCCTCCAGTTTTGACGTAGTCGATGATAAGTCAATACTATAATATGTTGATGGCCCTCTTGGCAGTTGAACGTGGTATGGACCTATCGGTAGCTTGAATATGTAATGGCCCACTCAACAATTTGAATATGCAATTGCTCTCTCGATAGTTGAACATGAAATGGCCCTCTTTACAATTGAACGTGAAATAGCCCTTTTGGCAATTGAACGTGAAATGGCCCCCTCGACTTTCATATGAACTGGCCTCTTGGTAGTTGAACGTGATATGGCCCTCTTTCCAGAATATGAACTTGTCTCTTGGAAGTTGAATGTGATATGACCCTCTCGACAGAATATAAACTTGCCTCTTGGCAGTTGAATGTGATATGGCCCTCTCGGCAGAATGTGAACTTGTCTCTTAGCAGTTAAATGTGATATGGCCCTCTTGGTATTTTGAACGTACAATAGTATTCTTGGCAATTTGAATATGCAATGGCCCTCTCGGCAACTTGAATATGCAATGACCCTCTCGGCAGTTGAATATGCAATGGCCCTCTCAGCAATTTGAATATGCAATTGCTATCTTGATAATTTGAATATGATATGGCCCTCTCGGTATCTTGAATATGATATGGCCCTCTCGGCAACTTTATTATATGATGGCCCTCTTGGCAACTTGAATATGATATGGCCCTCTCGCCAATTCGAACATGATATGGCCCTCTCGGGGACTTGAATATGATATGTCCCTCTCGGCAATTTGAACATGATATGCACCTCTTGGCGATTTGAATATGATATGGCCCTCTCGACAGTTTTGAATATGCAATGGCCCTCTCGGCGATTTGAATATGCAATGGCCCTCTCGGCAGTTTGAATATGTAATGTACCTCTTGGCGATTTGAATATGATATGGCCCTCTTGATAATTTGAACATGATATGGCCCTCTCGGTGATTTGAATATGATATGGTCCTCTCGGCAGTTTTGAATATGCAATGGCCCTTTCGGTGATTTGAATATGATATGGCCCTCTCGGCGATTTGAACATGATATGGCCTTCTCGATGATTTGAATATGATATGGCCCTCTCGGCAGTTTTAAATATGTAATGGCCCTCTTGATGATTTGAATATGATATGGCCCTCTTGGCAACTTGAATATGATATGGACCTCTCGGCAACTTGATTATGTGATTGCCCTCTTTGCAACTTGAATATGATATGGCCCTCTCGGCAATTTGAACATGATATGACCCTCTCGGTGACTTGAATATGATATGGCCCTCTCGGCAATTTGAACATGATATGGCCCTCTCGGCGATTTGAATATGCAATGGCCCTCTCGGTGGTTTGAATATGTAATGTCCCTCTCGGCGATTTGAATATGATATGGCCCTCTCAACAATTTGAATATGCATTGTGATGGCTTGCTGGGGATGTGAGCGAGACAAAACTACTTATCTCGATCATTCTTTTCGCAAATAATACCTGCAAAGATTTTCTTACATCCACAAAAAATTTCTTAGTTTTAAAAGAGAATTGATCTGTGTTGTTTTTTTGATTGCCTGCTCCGTGTCTTATCATCTTGATTGGTTGTCTCTTTACTGTACCATCTTTGGCTAGTTGCTCCGATCTTCCGCTTCTTGTCAGACACGAAATAAGACCGCATTTATGCAAAATATTTTGATATATATACAACTATTCTTAGGAAAGAAAACAAAAAAAATTTAAAAACAATTTTGAGTAAAATCACTAGCAAGTGTCGTGTCATGTTACCTAAAGCTTAGATGAACATTTGATTCAGAACTTTAGCTCATTTGGTGTCTCTTCAGAAGGTTTGAAAACCCCTTTAGACTGAAAAGAATTGACATAACTTTCCCAGAATCTATAACGACTGAGATGCTTGGTGGCTGACTTCAAGATTTGAAAGGTGCAGGAGATACTGAGGTTCGCTTCGAACCCTTATCCATTTGAGGACTATTCAATGCGAGCTTTGAGCTCCTAATCACGCTGGGGATATTTAATGTCGCTTTTGAAAATCTGATAACACTCGATGAAATTTTTGAGGTCATCCTCAAAAATTTCTATCCCAGTTAGATGTGTCGATGAGTCTCGAATTTGTTGAAGAAGACTCATAAATTTTTTGAGATTTCCTAAAATATTCTTTCTAGTTGTGGCTTCTGATATCATCTTGGTTTGGCTTGTAGGAGATGAATCTTAAAATATTTTGAGTCCCTCTCAAAAATTCTGTCCAGTTGCATACACTGGTATACTCTCTCACCTTGACTTTGCTGAGGATGAATTTTGTCGTGAATTTTTTAGATCCTCTCAAAAATTTTGTCCCAGTTTCCATTGTGAGAGTACGACTAAACCTCTATGGCGCCTTCATATCTCATTCTTGAGAATAGATGTCAAACATAGTTCCCTTCTCGGGGGGGGGAGGGGTAAAAATTAAATATGAAAATGACCAAAGCTGACATAGGCCGCCTACGTATCTCATTCTTGAGAATTCAGGTCAAACGTAGTTCATTACAAAAGGAGATTATTTAAAACGGGTAAGGGAATGACCAAAGCTGACATAGGCCTCCTACGTATCTCATTCTTGAGAATTCAGGTCAAACGTAGTTCATTACAAAGGGGAATTAAGTTCAAAATGAATACAGGAACAAAATGCAATTACAGGGAAAGAAAACAGAAAAATTCTAAACCTTTAGACATAATATCTCTTGAAAGCATCTGAGTTGATCGGTTTTGGCCACTCTTGACCACCATCTCTGACAAAATTAATGCACCACCTGATAGAACTTTGTGAATCATATACGGTCCTTGCCAATTTGGTGAGAACTTTCCTTTGTACACATCTTGATGAGGAAAATACGTTTAAGAACTAATTGACCAACACTGAATGTTCTGGGTCTCACTTTCTTATTGAAAGCACGAATCATCCTCTATTGATACAACCGACCATGGCACACGACAACCATTCTCTTTTCATCAATCAAGGCTAAATGCTTGATTCGGTTACGAACCCAGTCTGCATCATTTAACTCAGCTTCTTGAATGACTCTTAATGACGGTATCTCAACTTCGGCTGGTATCACCGCTTCTGTTTCGTATACCAATAAATATGGAGTTGCTCCAATTGAAGTTTTGACAGTCGTACGATAACCCAACAAAGCATATGGCAACATTTCATGACATCTTCGGTGCTTGTCAATCATCTTTCTCAAGATCTTCTTAATATTCTTATTAGAAGCTTTTACAGCCCCGTTCATCTTAGGACGGTATGTTGTTGAGTTTCGATGAGTGATCTTGAATTGCTCGCATACCTCTTTTATCAAGTTGCTATTAAGATTTTCCCCATTATCTATAATGATAGAATCTGGTATCCCAAATGACATATCAAGTTGTTTCGTACAAAATCAACTATCACTTTCTTCGTCACAGACTTGTAGGAGTCCGCTTCCACCCAATTGGTGAAGTAATCAATAGCGACCAGAATAAATATGTGACCGTTAGAGGCAGATGGCTCAATAGGACCGATAACATCCATACCCCAAGCTACGAACGGCCAGGGAAAACTTATAGCGTTGAGCTCATGAGGAGGTACACAAATCAAATCACCATGTATTTGACATTTATGGTAATTTTGGAAAAACTTGCAACAATCGTGCTCCATAGTCATCCAGAAATAACCAACTTGTAGGATCTTCCTTGCCAAGATGCGACCGTTCATGTGAGTACTGCAAATTCCAGCAGGCACCTGTTCAATAAGCTTCTTAGCTTCTGTGGCGTCGACACATCTCGGGAGACCTAAATCTGGGGTTCTCCTATAAAGGATTTCCCCACTTGGAAAGAAATTGTTAGCTACTCGGTGTATGACCTTCTTCTGATTGGAAGTAGCACCTTAGGGGTATGTTCCAGTTTCCAGATACTTCTTTATATCAAAATACCAAGGCTTTCCATCTGGCTCTACCTCGACATGCATACAGTGAGCGGGTTGCTCCTTCAAATTTATCTCTAGGGGATTAATATACATCATATCTGGATGCTGGATCATTGAAGAAATAGTGGCTAGGGCGTCGACGAATTTATTTTGCGACCTTGTAGTGTGCTTGAATTCAATCTTCCAAAATCTCTTGCATAACCTTTGCACGAACTGCACATATGGTATGAACTTTAGATTTTTCACAGTCCATTCTCCTTGAACCTGATGAATTAGCAAATCTGAATCTCCAATAACTAATAATTCTTGGACATTCATATCAATGGCCCTCTCTATTCCCAAAATGCAAGCTTCGTATTCAGCCATGTTGTTAGTGCAACATAATGGAAGTTTTGAAGCTGCAGGATAATGTTGGCTAGATTTTGATATCAGGACTGCTCCAATTCCACTTCCCTGGCAGTTTACTGCTCCATCAAAAAATATTCTCCACCCAGGATATATTTCAAAGATGTCTTCTCCCACGAACGATATCTCTTCATCAGGAAAGTAGGTTCTAAGTGGCTCGTATTCATCACCAACTGGATTCTCTGTAAGGCGGTCTGCTAAAGCTTGTGTCTTGACTGATTTTTGAGTCACATACACAATATCAAACTCGCTCAACATCATTTGCCACTTGGCTAACCTTCGGGTGGGCATTGCCTTCTGAAAAATATACCTCAGCGGATCTATCTTTGTGATGAGGTACGTAGTATATAAAGACAGATAATGCCTCAATTGTTTAGCAACCCAGGTCAAAGCACAACACGTCTTCTCCAGATAAGTATACCGAGCTTCATACGGAGTGAACTTCTTACTCAGATAATAGATTGCTCTCTTTCTTCCCAGTCTAATCATGTTGTCCTAACACACATCCGAATGTATTATCGAAGACAGACAAGTATAGCAGTAGTGGACTTCCTTCTCGCGGAGGTACCAACATGGGAGGATTAGACAAATAACTTTTGATGGTGTCAAAAGTGATCTGGCATTCTTCCGTCTATCCTATCAATGCGTCCTTTTTCAACATCTTGAATATTGGCTCAGAAATCACCGTGGACTGCACTATAAACCGACTGATGTAGTTCAATCTCCCTAAAAAGCTCATAACTTCTTTCTTTGACTTCGGAGGAGGCAACTCTTGGATTGCTTTGATCTTAGGAGGATCAAACTCGATGCCACTTTTGCTGACTATAAATTCCAGCAATTTACTAGCAGGCACCCCAAAAGCACACTTGGCTGGGTTCAGCTTCAGGCTGTATTGACGTAATCAGTCAAAGAACTTCCTTAAATGAGTCAGGTGATCCGAACTCTCACGGGACTTGATAATAACATCATCCACATACACCTCGATCTCTTTGTGAATCATATCATGAAATAGAGTTGTCATAGCCCTCATATAGGTAGCTCCAACATTTTTGAGACCTAATGACATCACTCAGTAATGGTACAGATTGGCTCAGGCCATTGAAGGTGGTGGGAAGCGGAGGACCTTTGCTATATGTAATTATATAAAACAAAGACTTTTGCAACCTCTAAGTAGGAATAGATTCTATGAGTTGTGATTCAGTTAAGATAGGGGGAAAATGGATCTGTTTATATTTGATATCTTCTCCTAGAATAAAACTAATAACCCGAACCCCGTTAGTCATCCCATCAACTCAGGAGGAAGAACTGGTAATAGACACAAAATCATCCATTCTGGCTCTTCATTATTATAAATCAAGTTATTGAATATTTCGAATAAATCCCTAAACTCACCCCAGGGTGTAATAAAAGTTGTCTTTTCTGCATCTTCTTCATCCATTAAAATTTGGTGATAACCTGCTAAGAAATCCATGAACGACTGCATCTCGTGCTTGGCACAATTGTCAATAAGGATGTGGATATTCGGCAATGGAAAATCATCCTTGGGGCTAGCTCTGTTGAGGTCTCTGTAATTGACACAGATCCTAATCTTTCCATCTTTCTTAGGCACTGGGAAAATATTGGCCAACCAGGTGGGGTATTGAGTCACTTCCACTACTTTGGCTTGGATCTGCTTTGTAACCTTTTCTTTGATCTTTAGACTCATATCTGGCTTGAACTTTTGAGTCTTCGGCTTCACCGGGCTGAACTCTGGATTGATAGGCAATTTGTGAGAGATAATATATGTACTCAAACCTGGCATGTCATCATAGGACCAGGAGAATACATCTACGTACTCTTTGAGTAAACTGCTTAGTTCCTCTTTTTGAGCGCCCTTCAAATGTACACTAATTTGGGTCTCTTTGATGCATTCATCTCCCAGATTCACTGTTTCCATTTCCTCCAGGTTGGGTTTATCTTGGCTCTCAAGTTGTCTCAATTCTTCAGCCAAATGTTCAGGCATCATGGCGTTTTCATCGTAGTCCTAGAACTCATTATCATCCACTCCACTCTGTTCATTCAGCTCGTGACATGACATGATGTCAGCAGGTTTTAAAATTAATTTTAACTTAAATCATAAACGAATATAGTTAGAAAAATAAATAAATAATAAATAAATGACAAGTAAAATTTAACAAAGGCTTTCGTTCCATTGAAAGGAAAATGCAAACATTGGTTGCGACCATGGGTCAATATGCCTTTGAAATATTACAACAAAATTCAAAGTAACTAACAAGCATAAAACAAAGACAAAAGTGGGTCTCGAGCCTCATACAAACCACAACCCATTTGAAAGTACGCGACTAAGTGAAACAAGACAAGCGAGAGATCAAGGGTCAGGCAGATGTCCAATTTGACACTTGCTCATTTAACCGTGCTTTTGAATCCCGAATATCTCGACCGCATCATAAATAATAACATCCATTTCTTCAAAGATGTTCCAGATTCCCTCCCCGAGACCGTCATCATTTTTAAATTCTTTGACCGAAAATGACTGGTACAGATGAGGTATTGGCCTCACTAGTGCTCGATTGATCCTCTTGTTCGGCGCTTCCCAATCATCATCTTCCAATGCAGTATATCCCAAACCAAACTTTGACTGTATCATTGGCAACTAGATGGGCTCAATCATACCTTATAAGTATTTTCCCAGTCCAAAGCCAGGTTCAAACCCGTTCCTGAGCATAACTGTGGCTATCATCTTGGGGATAATGGGCATAGGAGGCCCCGGTGCCAAATCCTCATCAGTGGCATTCACTATCTCTACCGTGTAGAAGTCAGATCCTCTAGCAACATCATCAACTATCGGTGCATACATATTTGAGTGACTTCCCTCCCCATAAATGACCACCTCACGATCATCCCACACGAACTTCATCATCTGATGAAGGGTAGAGGGCACGACTCCAGCCATATGGATCCAGGGTCTTCCTAACAACATGTTGTAACTTGTGGCAATGTCCATTACCTGGAATTAGGTGAAAAACTCGGTGAGTCCTACACGAATTCCCAGATTCACGGCTCCTAGGGTGTCTTTTTGACCCCCATCGAAAGTTCTCACATTAATATGGTTTTGTTGAATCTTCCCCACATTGAAATTCAATTGTCTGAGAGTAGACAAAGGACAGATGTTCAAACCAGATCCATTATCGATCAGAACACGATTGAGGATCATATCATGACACTTAATTGTGACATGGAGAGCTTTGTTATGTATGGATCCTTCAAACGACAATTCTTCATTACTAAAACTGATACAATGTCCTCGGATGACCTAGTTTATCATAGCTGCAAGATTATCACTATCTATCCTCACGGGTACGTAAGCATCCTCTAATGCCTTTATCAGTGCTTGCCTATGCTACTGCGAACTCATTAACAATGCCCATATGGAGATTTGGGCTGGCGTTTTCTCTAAATGTTTCATAATAGAGTAATCCTTGGGTTATATTTTCCTCCAAAATTCCTCCGCTTCAGCTTCACTGATCGGCCTTTTGTGTTGGTCTTTCTTAGTTTATCCTTGAGCTAACTCTTCTGGCGTATAACATCTGCCAGACCTAGTCAAACCCTATGTTTTAGCGGCCTCGATGACAAACTTCTTCTGAACAGGAACACTCTTCGGTACCAAGGCAACAATTTCTAGAGGCGTCAGAATCAATAACTTTGGTTTCTCGGTGATGCACAAAGACGCCACACTCTTATTCAAGTTATCAGCATCATCAGGTACTATGACCTTAGTCTCACACTAATCTTCCTCCCTCTCAATCATATTGACAGTGTTTACTCTATGATTGGGTAAAGGATTGTTATTGACATTAGGAGTGGCAGTTTGAAGAACAACCATGTCCTGGTCTATTAAGTCCTGAATCTTGTGCTTTAGATTTATACAATCTTCAGTATCATGTCCAACACTGTTGGAATGATAAGAACATGTCCTGTCACCCCTGAAGAATCGAGAACTCGTGTCTACTGGTTTTGGAGGGATGGTATGGATCATTCCTGCGGCTGACAACCTTTCAAATAACTTTCCTCTGCTTTCAGCAAGTGGGGTGAACACCCTGGGAGGTTTCCTTTCTAAGCTCGGGCGAGGAGGGTTATAATTATTCTGGGGAGGTGGGGGTACTTGGTGGTAGTTTGGAGAATTTTGGCGGGGAGGCATAGGGATTTGAAATTTCGGATATGGTGGAGTTTGATAGCTTGGTTGTGGGACTTGGTAGTTTGGAGTTGAATAGTTGGTAGGAGGGGTATGGTAAATAGGTTGAACATTAGAGCCGTTTGGTGATGGAGGTTGGTAGTTTGGATAGACATTTGGGTATTAGGGAGAGTGGTAAGGAGAGGAGGGTGATTGGTATTTTGGAGATGGGGTGTAACAAATAGAAAGTGGACTTTGAGGAGAATTACGGTGGGTATGGAAAGACTTTTTGGAGTTGCTACTGGAGGGTCTCTTTCTATTTGGCGTGTTGGAAATGGACGACACATCTTCTCTTTTCTTTTTCATCAACCCTAAAGATCCAGCTAGACTAGACACACGAGCGATCTTTCCTGTTTTCAGCCCATCTTCGATAGTCTCCCCAATCTTGACTATCTCAGCAAAGTTTGCTTCAATAAGCAATATCATTCTGTCATAAAACTTTGGTTCTTGTACGCGCACAAATACTTCGACAACCTCCTTCTCAGACATAGGTAGTTGCACTCTGGTAGCTTCTTTCCTCCATCTGTACGCATACTCACGATAAATCTCCGTAGATTTCTACTTTATCTTCTCCAACGAATAGCGATCTGGAACAATCTCAACATTGTAAACAAATCTTTCAACAAAATCCTTGACCATAGCATTCCAACTGACCCATTGCTTCATTTCTTTGGAGGTAAACCATTCCAAAGCCTCCCCACTTAAACTTCGATTGAAAAGTCACATTAACAGTGCCTCATTCTTTCCGACACCTACGAGTTGATCACAATACAATCTCAAGTGAGCCAGAAGATTTCCTGCTCCCTCGAAGGTATCAAACTTTGGTATTTTAAACTCTTCTGGAAGGTCTAAATCGAGGTGAATGCACAAATCTTCATAGTTTAATCCTGCAACATCCGACGCATAATGAAATTGCTTCATGGCCTTCGCAATTTCCTCTTTTATACTCAGCTTGGTCATTTCCTCCTTGGCCCTCCACTCTTTTTCCTTTTCCTCGTAGTGATCGATATCGGGGTAAGCGGTATATGGAATACGTGGTTCTGTAGAGGCTGGAATATGGAAAGGGATTTTAGAAGGCAGGGATTGAGTGGTAGGTGGAATTTGAGTGTGTTTGTCAGGGGTTTGAACTTTGGGAAGGGCTATCTAGGGGTTCATAGTATTAGGATTTTGAGGTGGAATGAAGGCTTGGACATTGCTGGTATTTTGGTCTTGAAAGGGAGATGGTGTTTGGTATGAGGAGCTGGCACGATATGCGTCAATGGTTGGGGAGCTTTGGATAGAGATAAAGGGTGGATTATTCAGGATAGGTTCGTTAGTTGGGTTCGAGGAAGGAAAGTTGAGTGGAGGCCTCCTGTTGTCTGGACCTGGCAGATTGGCAGCAATGAACAAGTTCATAAGCTCTTGGGACCTTTGCATCTCAACCTTCATTTTAGCTATTTACTGCATCAATTGCC
Organism: Solanum aculeatissimum; assembly: GCA_038996855.1. Taxonomy (NCBI): domain Eukaryota; kingdom Viridiplantae; phylum Streptophyta; class Magnoliopsida; order Solanales; family Solanaceae; genus Solanum; species Solanum aculeatissimum. Next base: position 11,089 of record JBCEWC010014404.1, read on the forward strand.
GGATCAACTTATTTTGTTCGATGGTAACGGGGTCTACCACATCAATTTCAGTTAAGCCCATATCCTCACTGTTTTCAGCCATTGTTGCCTTTCCTTTTGACAAATCTCGGTTGGAAAGGGAATCTTTGCAAACTTTTGATCGAGTAAAATATGAATGGTCAGCCAGTTTACCAAACACAGATCAATTCTATTTTCCTGTTAAAAGAAAAACAACTCAAAAGGAAAGTATGTTAGTTTCTTTGAATTGACAACTAATACAAAATATCACATAATGCAATAAACACACAACTGTTGCTTCATTCGGAGATAAACGAGCTCATGAGTACTAAGGGTACGAACAATAGACAGGACTTTATCTATATGATTTTAAGGTAGTATATCAGGAAAGTTGACTTGCGGTAAGTCAAGGTCTTCTCACGTTTGTCATTGAAAGTAGAGAGGGAAAAAATAAGCTTTTGAAAAGATGGAGCCGAGCCTTGAAAGGCTGCCTACGTATCTCACGAAGGAGAAATCAGGCCCAACATAGTTCGATCTATACAAGAAGATAATTTTGATTCAACGATACTTCAATACATGGGAATTAAAAAATACAGAAAAAGGACAATGTGATAAACTGTCTCTACTGAGACTTCTTCTGATCTTCTATTCTTCATCTGGACCCTGAGTCATTATACTGGTGGAGTGCCAGCATCGTCTTCACCAGCTCCCTTGCTTGGACCTAAGAAAGAATAATGGGGATTCCTTTCCTTTAACATGACTATCTCCCTCTGAGTAGCCTCAAGTTCTGCATCCACCTCAGCAGTTCGAGCCAGTACAGCTCCAAGAGTTTCTTCTAGAGTAAATGAATATGTTTGAAGTATCTCATTCACCCTATTCAGCTTCTCTTTCTTGTTCTTAGCAAGCCCAATTTCTTCATCAACCTCAGTCATCCTAACCAATGCAGCTTCAGTAGCTTGATTCACCTCTCTAGTTTTCTCCTCTATTTCTTTCTTGAGTAACCTGACGGAGCCTCTCCATTAGTGTCTCTTTAGTCCTTTTGGTATTCTGATTCTTGTCCATCTTGATAGCAACAAAAACTTTTCCTCAGATAGGAGGATAGGAATTTTAGAAGTTGATCGAGAGATTTAGACTTTATTGGGAAACTTGAGACTCGAAGAGTATTTGGTCAAGCATTTGATAGTGGTTGATATTTGTGCCTAGAGGTTTCTAAAAAAAATTGAAGAGGGGCGAGCTAGAATTTCTCCAAATAAAACAACATAAACACGTAAACAGTTATAGTAAAGAGCACAAAAACAGTTATTGCGCATCCTAAATGTAGGTGGCCCTTTTATGCCAGGGGTAGGCCTAACGAATTTGAAAGATGTATGTGTAATAAGTCATTATATTGCCCCAAAATAAAATCCCATATATATACATATAAAGAAATTCCTAAGAGATAGTTCGGGGGCAGGGGATACATAAGATGAAATGCTCTCTCAGGGGTCATTTGAAAGACATTCAAAGCAATCATAAATAAAAGCCCACGCAGGGGCAAAATATGCAAACCCGCGCAGGGGTCGTATAAAGCAATTAAAGTAAAATAAATCCCACGTAGGGGTAATGATAGGCAAACCCACGCAGGGGCAAAAAGTGAACATCATAGAAAAACCCATGCAAGGGTGACATCAGTTTGGTGCCTCGGAGGGTCCTTCCTCTGCTCTGCTCCTCTTCGACTATCCCAAGACACGATGAATATCGTACTGTGCCATCAACATGTGACCATCGTACCTGCGCCCCTGCTCCTCCCACTTCTCGTATATGACATTCTCTTTACGGGTATCTATGCAAGCATCTGTTTTTTCAAAACCACTCCTCAAGTTCTCTATCTCCCGTGTCAGACTTTCGATGGTATGTTTGTCCTCCTCCTGCTTTTGAAGGAATATTTCTTACATTTTTCTAGCTTCAATCTTGACTCTCTCTAACTCTATTCTTATTTTTGACTCATCGTCCTCTAGCTGTCGATAATTGTCTTGGTCAAAATCACCAATCCCCGCAAGTTATCCTGTAGCCATTCCTTATACCCATTCACGTATCCATCGATCTTCGGCGATAGTCTCTTTGGATAACCTTAAGGGATTCTTCCATTCCTTTATGATGTCACCCGCATTTGGGACCTTGTCATCTCTGTGATCAAACACGTAGATGTTCATGTGTCCCAAGGGAGGTAGGATTTGGGTTCTCCCGAATTGCCTCAGGACTCTACTGGGTGCATAAGGCTGAATACCTCGAATTCCTGGTAGCGACAGAAATGGGTGTTTGTGACCTCGAATCATGATCTCTTTTTAGATGAACCGATTGTACATCCATTGAACGTTTTCTTCTCCTAACTTGGAAAAAACTTGTGCCCATCCCTGTCTTGTTCTCTTTCCCTCGAAGTCTCCCCAGTACATCCTATCGTTGAGACTCAAAAGAAAGTTGTAATTATCGAGTGTAGAAAGTTCCTGGGCCCCTCCGTCTTTGATCAGATGACTTATTATCCACCATTGGAGAAGGAAATTGCATCCTTGAAAATACCAATGTCCATTCCTACATCTTCCGAGGGCACGACACAAATCGATAATGATGGTAGGCACAAGTGGGTAGTATTTTCTTACTCCCTGATGTTCACATCCATGAAAGGTGGCGTGGGCGACCATAATGATCCTAGTGTTGATACTGAGGCTCGGTCCTTGAGAAAATACCTTAACTCCCAACAATGCAATGGCAAATGCCAAGGGTCTTGTCTGATCCCATTCTCGATAGGATCTGAAATCTTGGTTGAAAGTTATGTAAAAGTCTGTGTGCCCGAATCGATTATAGAGATCCCTGAAGGAAATACTTGAATCGTGGATCCAATCGGCTTGCCTAAGATCGAGATATTCCATAATGTCTTTCTAAGTTGGTTTATTAGGAATTAGGATTCCTTCTTCTTTCCTAACTCTTCTTTTTCCTCCCATACCGACAGTGTCGATGGCATCCCAAATCTCTTCCATAGTCGGGGTAATTTCCATGGTTCTGAATTGGAATACCATTTTTTTATTATCCCAATACCTGATTAGGACCTTTATCAATTTCGGGTAGGCAGGCATTTCCATGAGCGACGGTAACAGACCCATGTGCTTGTTTAACTCTCTTTTGTGTTCAGCATTCAGATTGTTCCACCACATTCGAAGCAGTTGGGGCGCTTTGATAAGTTACGAAAACGCTCGTCATTTGACACTTTTCTAGCTAAAATCTTTGTGAATTCTCAAGAAAATTGTTGCATTTAATGTTTGTGTAGTGTATT
>JBCEWC010014405.1:0-14391 GCA_038996855.1 Solanum aculeatissimum
ATTTTGTAATTATTTATTGGTATTGTAGTGTAATTTTGCAAAACTTGGTAGGCTAATGTAATTTTTACCATTTTTTTGTCTATTTATGTTAATCACCCTAATAAATAATGTAGTATGTTATTTTGTGTTAAAGCATATGAAATATAATTATACATTCACGTGATTTTTATCGATAAATAGACACATTTTCGATAAATATGCAGGATAAAGGATTCACGATAACTATTATTCACCTTTTTTTTATTTTGAAAAACATGTTAACGAAAAAAAAGTATCATAAATTCTTATACAAAGTCACACACTTAATTGAGCAATGCAGAAAAATGAGAAATGGGTTGTATAAACTCACCTATTTCCCCTATTTCATCATGTTTTTTATATGTAATATTGTTATCCTTTGGTAAATTGCGTAACTAGACAAATGATATGTATTTGTATTATATCATTATAGTTTAAAAAAAATTACAATTCATAACTATAATTGAAATTTTGTTGTTGTTTTCTCTCTACTCTCTCTCTCTTCTCTTCCCTCTCTCTGCAATCTATTATCAGATATACAAACACATATGTATATCAGTTACATATATATAATTATTTGACAGATATACATATTCAATTTGATAGATATATATATACAATTTGTCTTTCTCCACTCTCTGCTCTCTCTCACTCGCCTTTACCCTTCCTCTCTCGATCTCACTCGCCTCTCTCCTCCTTCTCCCAATTCCGCTTGCTAGATATACAAATACATATGTATATCAGTTACACCTATATAATTATTTGACAGATATACACATATAATTTGACATATATACATATACAATTCGCTTCTCTACCCTTTCTCCTCTCTCTCGAGATCTTGCTCGCCTCTCTAATCATAATTTGAGTAAACAATTATGTTTTTTGAAAAATCTTCTTTAAAAAATTAATGAAAATATGCTAATTAGCCTTGCTTTGTATATATTTTGTTTGCAAATATAAATAAAAGATAGTTTCACTCCTCTTACTTCCCTGGCCGCCACCCCTTCCCGCCTTCCTCCTCCCACCGCCACCTCCGCCGCCGGCCACCACCTCCGCCGCCGGCCACCACCTCCGCCGCAAGCCTCCAATTTCAATGGAAGCTCAAAGATTTTCTTTTGGACTTTCCTCCACTTTACCCACTTCACCAAGTCAAAACCAAAAAAACCTATTCTTTCAAATTCTACAAAAACCATCTTCTTCTTCAAATAATCTTACCCTTAAAGGTTTTTTCTTGAAACCCCCATTTTCTTTTTCTCCTAAATATTTTCCCAGCAAGAAGTTTTTCCAGTGTAGGAATTGCTTGCAAAAAATTGAAGGAGAGGCTATTACAGTTCCTGATAGCAGTATGAGTAAAGAGCTTAAAAAGAAGAAGCTGGCAGTTTTTGTATCTGGTGGAGGTTCAAATTTCAGGTCAATTTATGAAGCTACACTTGAAGGGACTGTTCATGGAGAGGTAGCTGTTTTAGTTACCAATAAAAATGGTAGGCTGTTTTTGTGGAAGGTTTTGTTTTTGTCAGTTTATTTCAAGATATATATTAAGTTGGCTTTTTGGTCTTTGTCTATTTGAGATTTTAGTAAAGCTCTGAGCTTTGACGGATAATGAGGTGAGGGTCTATCAGAAACAACCTCTACCCAACAAAGGTAGAGGTAAGGTTGCTGATTACATTGGATGCATTATTGTATATAGGTGATACATATTAGTTGAGATATTTATGGAGGAGCTAGGTTCGTTGGAACTTATATGGTGTATACAAGGTCAAAATGATTCTTGTGTATATACGTTGGATGTGGAATACCCTTAGCTTCCTCCCCATATGTTTACTTCTTTATATTTTGCATCGCCTTATGTGAATTAGGACTCACCGCAATATATTTGGCAGTATATTGACCTGAGATGAGTTTAAATGGAGTAACATGGTCAAGTAGGATCTATATTGCCAACCCCAACTTGTTTGAGACTCAAGCATAATTGTTTTTGTTGTTATTTTTGTGTTTCAAGATTATTTGTTGTTGGCTTTTGGTACCTGCCTACAGTGGTGGATCTAGGATTTTCTTCAAGGGGGTTCAAAATTTTAAGTAGACACACGAACTAATCAAAGGGGGGTTCAACATCTATTATATATACATACAATTTTTTTTTTACCATATAAAAATAGTATAATTTTTCACCGAAGAGGGTTCGGATGAACCCCTGATTACTATGTGGCTCTGCCACTGCTTGTCTATGTGAGATTTTTGTAAACCTCTGAGCTTTAACAGCTTATGTAGGTAGGTGATACATATTAGTTGAGATCATGTTTTAGATGTTATCATTTTTAGGGTAGGTCATATGCTTTCTAGGATTGGTTTAGCCTTTGAGAGATTATATGTTTAGAAAATATAGAGAACTTCTTGTACGTCTTACTTAAATTACCATTATATTGGCATGAGATGAGTTTAAATGGAGTAACGTGGTCAATGAGGATTTATATAGCCGACTCCAACTTGTTTGAGACTTGGGCATAAGTGATGATCTGTTATTATTGTATTTCAAGATTTTTATTGTTGGCCTTCAGGTCCCTGCCTATTTGTGATTTTGGTAAAGCTCTGATCTTTAGAGATAAACTTGTAAACTCAGCCTATTTGTAATGCAACTCTCTTGATTAATTTTGCCAAGCGTGAAATTTCTATTCTTCGCATTCTTATGCTCGGCTTCATCTGTATTCCTTCTTTTGTTTCTTTCGTCCAGAAATTTTATTTTTCTTAGGTGTATTAACAGTTTGCATGTTGAAGCTAATTTGACTTTGTGTATGAGTATGCTGTGTTGAAAATGAAATCACATCGACGATTGACTTTTTCTTTCCCCCTCATGATGAGAAGTTTCCACGATACAATATCAGCTTGATAATTTTTTGGCGGAAGCACTTGAAAGAGGCTTCTGTTTCATCTAAGGTTTCCACAGCTTATATGTAGATTGCTGCAATGTTATTTGGTGGAGCCATACATCTTGCACATGATTTTCAAGTGCTTATCTATCCTATTGAATTAGGTACAGTTGATAATTTGAGGAATTACTCAGGAATAATATTAAAGCTTTTGAACTGTCTAAACTTCACATTAAGCCCAGTTTATACCTGAAGATATGTGAGTATTTCAATTGTTTTAGTGTAGATGTCCTCATCTTTTCATTTAGATTCTTTTTGTGATGAAATGCAGATTGTGGAGGTGCAAAGTATGCAAGGGAGCAAGGCATCCCTGTTATTTTGTTTCCTAAAGCGAAGAATTCTCATGAGGGTTTATCGGAGGAGGATCTTGTGGGTGCTCTAAGGTTTTGTCTTTTCTATCCACGTCTCTTCCATTGACCTGACTACTTGAGTGGTTAGTTTGTGCAAAAAAAGATTTCTTCTTCGAAATTAGGCTATAATGCAATCAACTCTTATTCTTCTATGTTTCTCCTTATTTTTTCTTCTGGAATAATTAGGAGAAGAAAAATGGCATCTGAATAGTAGGAAGTTTACATGTACTGCTACTTTGCTACCTTTTGCTGAGTATTCTGAATTTTGAGTACAAAAGATAGATATGGTTTAAGCTAAGTTCTTGTCCTCAATATGGTGAAACTTTTGGTTTTCTTAAGCTTTCTTCTAGTCCCTCAATTCAATGGCTTGTGTTGATTCGGGCTTCAATAGAAGCTGGGTTCATGGAGGGAAGATGCCTCAAGAAACCATTTAACATTATTCGAGTATTTCAAAGAGAATTCTGCACATCTATAAAAAATTCCTGTCTTTCTCAGTTGCATTTATTGTTAGCACCTTCTTTCACTGTTGTTTTTTGCTCACCAGCGAGCTGTTGTTTCAACTAATTTTGACATAAGTTCTGGTTCATTAAAACTTTAGAGTTATTCTGGTGAACACTTCTCATTTTGCTCACTTTCTTTATTTCCATCTTCCTTTTCATTTTACCCTTGGTTTCTTCTACTTGGAGCGAAATGACTATTACAGAAGAAAAGGGAAAGTAAATGTGAACAAAAGCATGTAAACCATGATAAACATCTATATTTCTTGCCTATTTACCCTCTTCTCCATATATGAATACTGTTCATACACATTACTTGTTTAAATGAGGATGGATAAATCATTTAAAGGAGATTGGAGGGGTCATTTGGTATGAGGGATAAGGTATAATAATCCTGGGATAAAATGTAGGATTATTTTATCCTGCATAATCCTGAGATTATTTATCCGACCATTTGTACTACAATGTGTGGTAACTTATCCCATGGGATATCCCAATCCATGGGATAACTTTGTCTATCCCATCCCCCATACCAAACGACCCCTTAGTGTATGGCATGAATAATCTTAGTGGTCTCTGTTGTTTTACTGAAGTTATTTCTTCATATTCTTCTCCATGATATTTAACTAACTTTTGTTTACAGAGCCTACAATATCGACTTCATTCTTTTAGCCGGGTACTTAAAGCTTATTCCTACTGAGTTGGTCCAAGCATTTCCAAGATCGATATTTAATATTCATCCGTCACTTCTTCCAGCTTTTGGAGGCAAAGGCTACTATGGCATAAAGGTGCATAAAGCAGTCATAGCTTCTGGAGCTAGGTATGTGTTGTTTTTGCTATCAAAATAGAATTATTCTTGTTAATCAAGTATCTCTGCTCCTTTCTCTTTAATATTTCAGTTGTTCTTAACTTCAAATCTACAGATACTTTGTCATGATAAGTAGAAAGTAAGAAACACTGTCATGTGGACTGAGAGTTGATGTCAAGCGCCATTTTCATCCTTAGTTTTTAAAGTATCGCATGTTTGAGTTTCTTCACTATGCATAGAAAGCCTAAAATCCAGCGTTTTTAAAAGCAAAAATGTAAAAAATGCAACGATGTTCATGGGTCTTGTAGTGGGAAACACGAAGTGAAGTGCACAATTTGTGAATTTTTTTAAAAATTTCAATCACTTTCAATATCCAATTGCAAAATGTCGATAATAATCCAACTCCTCAAACTGAGACTCAAAGAACTGTCCGTTTCTTGGTTGATCACGATGCACATCTTTTTTGAAGTGCATGCCTTCGTCCATGAAGCGATGAAACTTCTCATTGCTTCATTGTTTTAAGCAAGGAGGCAATGGCTTCTAATAACACTAATAATCCTTAATTTGATATTTTCCTTTATCTTTTTTTTTTTTTGTGTGTGTGTTGGGATTGGGGTGGGGGGGATGCAAGTGGAGAGAGATTATTTATCTGTGCAATGATAGGATTATACCATGCTATAAATCTGGTCCTTATGGGACTTCCTTTATTATCAAAGAGAAAGAGGTTGGGTTGGCGGAAATTTTCAGTTTCATGAGCTTGAGCTTCAGTAACAGCCAATGATTCCATTATTCTCTTTTTGCCAAATTGGGTTATAAGTAGTACGGTCATTTTCTTTGTCATTGCTTCCAACGATTCTGCATTTTGTTATGGTTTCCTGAAGGAATGCTTAAACTCCTAATACTTTGTTTCTTTCTGTTGCATTTTTTGGGTCATGGCCAACTGTAATCTTATTTAAGTTTGCCTTCTTCTATGCCCGTAAAAAGTTTAATTTAGAAGCATCCCTACTCCTATGTAACATAAAAGGTTTTATTAAGTCATTCCCTGTTAATCACTGGGCATTCATCATATGAGGTTCTCTTAATTGAGAAGCAAATGTTAGGTGTAAGTGGGCCGCAGTTTCTATTTTTCTGATCTGAAGTATGCATCAACTGTACCATATTATAAAGCATGTCTGTATAGTTGGACTTATTATTTCCATTGACGATTCTGGGTTATTTACAGAGGTAGGTTCAGGTTTTAGAGTTAACAGGCTGGGTGCGGTTTACTTTAGACAAACACAGATACAAATTTTTAAAAAACTTTCAGTTATACATTTATATAATTCAATCCGGAAGCAGCTACACTGCTGCTCATAAAGTTGGTCATTAAAGACACTTAAATAAGAGGATTTTAGAAGCTGGTTGTTCTTATCTCTTCTCTTTGATCAATTAAATATATTGCCTGGGAAGTGAACTCCTGTAATCCAGTAGAGATCATTCAATGCAGTGGTGCACTTTAGTCTTGGAACCGCTGCATAAGGGGAATGAGGTCATGAGATGAATTTGTATTCACTATTGGGGAACACAAGCTAAAGAGGGCATGACTCTTCCTGTCCAAGAGTGACAGATGTGAACATGCATTAGCTGTTTGTTTGTAGGAGGGAAAGCCAAATCACATTAAATTGTTGCTAAACAAGAAATAATACCACCGTTCAGCTTGCGAATTGCAAATTGAGGACTTAAATACTCGATGTGACTTGTGTTGTCTCTATAGTTAAAACCAACAAGTATCATGTCCGAGTAATGTGATCTTGGAACATCTTTTAGATCTTATCCGATAATGTAGAATCATGTTCCTGTAATGTTGAGGATTCAGGTTCTCCAAACAAACCGTTTCTATAGGTAGTTTTACTATGAAGATTTATATTCACATTTTGAGTTGAGAGTCCTTACTCCATTATCTTTGAATTCCCATAAATTGTAATAAACTGTTAAAAGACAATTCCTATCATCATTTGAGCTAGAATTTGTGATTATTTGTTTAGTTGACTGTTTCATGCCGATGTTGTTATCCATGACCTAGTTGCTGCATGATTTCAGTTTAACCTGTCCACCTTTTTAAAATATTAAACACCTAACCTTGATTTTAGTAGCTGCATCTGGGACAGGTTTAGTTTTCCCCGTCTAATGCTTTGGATTCTCATTTTAGCTCCAAACATAAGTAATTCACTTTTTTCTGTCTATTATTTGCTGTGTGTAGGTATTCTGGCCCAACAATCCATTATGTTGACGAGCATTATGACACTGGACGTATTCTTGCTCAAGCGGTCGTACCTGTGCTGGCTAATGACACAGCAGAAACACTTGCAGCAAGGGTTCTTCATGAGGTCATGAGTTTCTTTTAACATTTCTTGTTATGAGTGTGTTATTGTTGTCGCCGTTAATTTTGACTCTTCATGGTGCACGTATAAAGTAAACCTCTAGGTCTTCTCCATGTTTCTGGATCATTACCTTATGTTCAACTACCAGTCCCGCAGAAACATGTGTGGGTTCAGGAAAAGGATCCCCTAAATATTGGGTAGCTGTTATTAAACCAGGACGAATAAGCCGACAAGGAATTCCATTAAAAATTTGTCGTTTTGATCCTTTGGAACAACACAATGAATTTAGTAGATCGTTTTAGGAGGCCCTAATGACTATAGATCGAACCTATCCTTATTTACGACATGATGGTTCCTTGGGTGCAAGTTCTTTTCAATCGATGTATTTATTCAACAAATGAGAAGCATTATTGTTTATCAACATGTATGTTCTTAGATTTATAACCCCTGTTACCTATCTCTCTATCCTTTTGCCCTGTCCGTTTAGTGTTTCCTGAATGCATGCAATATCAGCGCTCCTCCTTTTCATCGGGTATCCACTACTTCCCTCAACGTCCCTGTCAAAGTGCTTATGCTCCATCGAGTACAATTCTCTTCTCCATTCTTCTCTTTTTCCGCTGCAATCTTTGTACTAACACTCTTCCTTCAACAGGAGCATAAACTTTACGTAGAAGTAGCTGCAGCATTATGTGAAGAGAGAATCGTTTGGCGTGAAGATGGTGTCCCTCTCATCCAGAGCAAACAAGATCCCAATCACTACAAGTAGAAACAAAGCCAGAGGTTAGCAACTCCGCGGGTAGGATTATCGTTACTGAGCTGTGTGTTGATACTAACATAGTTTTGGTACATATGCCTCGTGGAAGGCGTACCAACGTCCTTTATTGTTCAATCGACCAATATACCATAGAAAATTCGACGTTCTTCATGATGGAAACAAATTTTGTACGTCTAGAACTCTTGTATCTTGACAACTTTTTATGTTCTCATCTATGAAAGAAATAGCTTCTTCTTGTTTGACATTGCTGGATATTAATTCAGATATTGTGTTTGCCTATCACATACAATCACTTTTTAAAATAACATTTTTTGCTTACGTGTCAAACATAGTGGCTTAGTTTTGCTATTTAGAGCTGATATACCTTTCATTATCAATACGATTCATATGCTCTTACCGTTGCACAAATGACCAAGATAAATCCTCTTCGTCTTATGAAGGTGAAATTTTTTTGGGTCATTTATGTAACGGTAGAGATATATAGAAGCCATTTTTATAATGATACATATATAAATTCTAAATCTTTTATGAGGGATTTTTGCATATAGCCACTCAAAAATATCTTAATTATGCTCTATAATTATAATTTAGGTAATTATATTTCATAACTATAGTTATAACAATGTTTGTATATTTGCGCAATGTTTGTATATGTTTGTATAATTCGCTATACAATTCGTAATTTTTGTAAATATTTGTATATTTTGCTATACAATTCGTGCACAACATTTGTATAATTCGCTATACAAGTCATAGTGTTTGTATATTTCGCTATACAATTTGATTTACACAGAACGTTTGTATAAATCGCCGAATTATACAATTCAAACTATAATTATAGCTAGATGTTTGGCACGAACAGTAATTGATTCAAACTATAACTATATTAGCTAATTAATTAATATATGTTTGCTTATCCACGTAATTTTTCCTTTATAGAATACTCACTTATTTTCCATCCTACCTAACACACCCTTTATTCCTTATCAATCTATTCCGGCCCATATATGATATTGGGCTCTTACTCCATGGCCCAAATAAACAGCCCAAGATCTCAGTCACTCTTACAAACTCTCGCTACTCCATATATAAAGCAAGCTTCTAGGGTTAGGGTTTCATTGAATCAGCAAAAACTGCCAAGAAGAAACTTCAGCAATGGCCGCCAAGAAGACTGCCCGGAATCCGGAGCTGATTCGTGGAGTGGGAAAATTTTCCCGTTCCAAGATGTACCACAAGAAGGGTCTTTGGGCCATTAAGAAGAAGAACGGCGGCGCTTTACCCGTTCACCCAAAAAAGCCTGCCGTAGCTCCAGCGGCTGAGAAACCTCCAAAATTCTACCCGGCCGATGACGTGAAGAAGCCCCTTGTTAACAAGCACAAACCAAAACTCACAAAGCTTAGGTCAAGTATTACACCTGGTACTGTTTTGATTATTCTTGCTGGAAAGTTTAAGGGTAAAAGAGTTGTGTTTTTGAAGCAGTTGGGTTCTGGTTTGCTTCTTGTTACTGGTCCATTTAAGCTTAATGGGGTTCCTTTAAGGCGTGTGAATCAAGCTTATGTTATTGCTACCTCAACAAAGGTGGATATTTCTGGAGTGAATGTTGATAAGATTGATGATAAGTACTTTGCTAAACAAGCTGAGAAGAAGCAGAAGAAGGGTGAAGGAGAGTTTTTTGAAGAAAAGAAAGAGGTTTGTTTTCATATTTTTGCTCATTTCTGTTAATGATTGAATCCGTTCTGCATTTTGTGTTTAATGAATGGATCCCTTTGTTTTGTATATGCTCATGGATTGGATCTTCTGTTCATTCTATGCTTAAAAGATTTGATCTTTTTGTTTATGGGATGATTAGACGGTGGATAATTGTTTTTGTTTAAATGTTTTGATCTCTTATGCTGACCTTGTATGAACTTTAAATGGAGAAAATGAGTTAGTGAGTATTCAGTCATGTCTCATTATATGATCAGAGTTGAGAAAGAAAATCACCAAATTTTTTTACATTCTACATGCATTTGTGACAGTGACAATGGTATTATTGTAATTTGCTTGAACATGGATAATCTCCTTTGGTAATGGAGAAACTTGGTTCATGAATATTCATAGGTAAGAAGTTCTGTCTCTTCATGTGATGAGAAAGTTAAGAATGAAAATTAGCAAATCATGATCTATGAAGATTGTTACTGTGCTTCTGCGACAGTGACAATTGCTTTAGTGGAACTTGCTTGAACATGAATAACCTCCTTTGGTAATGGAGAACCAGGGTTAGTAAGTTATGTCTCAATTCTTGAGATGAGAAAGAGAAAACCATGAATGTAGATTAGCAAATTTCACATCTATGTAATTAGCTTGAACTTGAATGACTTCCTTTTGTGATGTAGAAACATGGTTTGTGGGTATTTGTTGGTAAGAAGTTATGTCTCATTCATGTCATGAGATAGCAGAGAATGAAAATTGACAAATTTCACATCTATTGAAGATTCTGTGCCAGTGATTCAATGCTATTATTTAAACTTGCTTGAACATGAATGACTTCCTTTGGTGTTATCTGTTTTGATCTTTTCTACTTGGTCTTTTGTAGGAGAAGAATGTGCTTCCTCAGGAGAAGAAGGATGACCAGAAAACCGTGGATGCAGCATTGATCAAGGCCATTGAGTCAGTTCCTGAATTGAAGGCTTACTTGTCTGCTAGGTTCTCGCTCAAGTCGGGCATGAAACCCCATGAGCTTGTCTTTTAGACCAGATAAATTAAACTACCTTTGATGAAATTGATTTTGTTAGATCTATTTTGTTTTATGTTCTGTTTTGAACCTGCGTTTAGTGGTTGTATTGAAGATTTTGTTGGTTATAAACATCTTAAGTTGAAACATGCAATGTGAAATTTGCTCGTTTTTTATCATAAATGCTTGAGCTCAATGGTTAGTTAATTGAAAAGCTACATGTACCAAGAGAAGGGTGAAACTGAGTACCCTTGATCTTGACTGCCTCTGTGGCTGTAGCAATACAAGTAGATTTTGATCAGAGAAGTTTACTGGCCGGTTGTTGTTCTTTGTCAGCATATCTGCTTACCGAACTTCTTACATATTCGTGAACCATGCCTTTCACGTCTTGTCTCCCTGTTATATTTGTTGTGAAAATGCTGTGTTGTGTGTTCATATTTGGCTGTTGGATGAGAAGGGAAGAAGATGGAGATGGCATAAGAGTTGGCCTTTCTAAGAGACCCTTGTCTTAAATCAATCCATCTATGCACTTACTAAGCTCACTGCTTTTAGTTCCCAGCAGTTTGCGTCTATGGGTGCTTACAACACAAACAAAACACAGATTTTTGCCTTCCATTAGTTATTCTATAATATGACTTGTGTTTTACATCTAGGGTCATAGTTATTACACATGAAATACTTTGTAGCCTAAATCAAATGTTTATTTGAGATCACTGAAGTCGAGAATTCTTTTGCTACCAATTTAGTAATGTTTATTCTCATAATTAAAATTGGCCAAAGTTAAAATATGCTTTCCCATTTTATCATCTAAGCCACTACCTTTTAATGTTTGGTTTAATTTGAATATTGGAAGCAATTTCTAAGTGCTTTAATTTGCTTTATTGGACGAGCCACGTACAGGCTAATTTGACCCAATACTTCTGATTGGGCTTTTCTGAGGTATTTACAAAATTTTGCAGTTTATTAGTAAATGATAGAAGTATATGCTCAAATTCAAAAAGAGAAAAAAATTGTATCTAGTGTACTCAATGTATAATATATAGTTCATGAGAACTAAATATATGAGTCACAAACGAGGAGTAATATACATAATATATTCTGAATATTCTCCATTACTTGATAAATATACATCTATATACAAATCGCTATGCAATATACTGCTATACTTGATAGAATTATCAACCACATGGAGAAATATAATTTTTTTGCTCCTATAAACAATATAATCTAACTTCCCTCAATATAGAATTCATAATATTGAATTCTGACTAAATCTATCCTTTCTTAACAAAGGTGAATTCCTATCCAGAATTCAAACCCGAGACTTTGATTAACTCTACCATGATCTTTGTTGATTCATGATGTTATCCATTCAAAGCTGCAGCCAAATTTCCCATTTTGATGCCATTGTTGGAAGCAGTAATATTCTCTCTACAATAGAAAGAAATTGCTTGCACCGGCACAAATCCAACATTTCTAAATTTTGAAGGAGAAAAAGAATCAAAACTACTCTTTTGATGATTATTTTTTTCATTTGTTGTTCTCTTATAAGATCCAAACCACTTAGCTTCCATATAAGCAAGTCTTCTCCATGGTGGCACATAAATATCCATTTTCTTCATAGATTTCTTCATGGCTCTACTCATTATTTTCACCACTTGCTTCAACTCCTCCACTTTTCCAACAAAAACTCGAGGGAAATTTTCGAGCAACGAAGCGTAGCAAGGCGTTGCGCGAGCAATTTCAAATTCTCCGACTAATGCAACCTCAATTATGTAACGATTAACGCCTATGTTAACGTCGATATACTCGTAACTTCCTGAAGGACGATTACCGGCTTTCTCCCATTTTGATTTGCATAATCCTGTAAAATTGAATTACGCGAAAAATTTAACTTATAGTATACACTAATAATGCATCTTAAAATGCTGTAACAGTTAACTTGCTTCACATCATGTAAAGCCTCTTATAAGCTACGGATTTTGCCGATTTTAATTTATTATTTAGCTACAAATTTCTGAAAAAGTACTTACCAGCATCGAAGCCCCGATCACGCAATTGAGTCATCAACCGTCGTTTAAAATCCCGCGAGCTCCGGTCATTTGCTTCTCCAGCAAGCAGAGCATTTTCCACAGCTTTGCTAATACTTCTCTTCAAATTATCAGCGGAATTCTCATCGGAATCCAACAAATTCCTCAAATTCTCCTTAATACCCGATTCATCAAAGCAATTAGCATCAACATTTCCATCAGTCTCTTCTAATTTCTCATCAACAGTTACCTCTCCTTCTAAAAACGAATTCACGAGTCCCGATAAATCCGTCAAGCTCTCAACCACCGCCGGCGCCGGCGAGTGTTCACTGCCGCTGCTCTCGTAGATCCGCGCTTTCGCCACCTCATCAAACGCCGCAGCCACTCTCTTAAACT
Source organism: Solanum aculeatissimum (assembly GCA_038996855.1). Classification (NCBI taxonomy): domain Eukaryota; kingdom Viridiplantae; phylum Streptophyta; class Magnoliopsida; order Solanales; family Solanaceae; genus Solanum; species Solanum aculeatissimum. The sequence goes on from JBCEWC010014405.1 coordinate 12,875, forward strand.
TCACCGGTACGAATCTCGCCATTTTTTCCGATCTCAATTTTTTCTTCGAATTTTAAAGACGAATCGAATACTTACGAATCAGTTATGTCGCAATCATGAAGAAAAAATGTGCACAGAGAAGGACTCACTTACCATTAATGGAGTTTTTTCTTGTTTTGTTTAGAGTAAAGATGAAGACATTATGTTAATAAAATTGTACATATATAAAAGTAATTTTTTCGAATTTTACACACTAATTTGGATTAAAGTGACAGATTGAATGAATGTAGACATAATGTACGAACAAGTTCGTTGTTTAGCTCAATTTTATTGGATAATCCAATAATATATACCTTTCGAATAAGTGTCCAAATAAAATAAAATATTACACGTTTCGAAGTTTTAGAACACATGACCTCAAATAATTTTTGAGATCCCTTAACCATTATATTAAATATTTAGCTTGTGTCAATAGTATAAATATTTGTATATAATTTTTCGATGAAGGAGTGTTACTTGACGGTTCGATAAAAAGAAACTGTATAGTTATTTGAGTAATATTTTTTTTCCAAAAAAGATTGTTATGTGAATATTCATGATATAGTTATTAAATCGACAAAGTCGAATAATTGTTTTGTTATAGAAAATATTTTAGTAAATTTTGATCAGTTGTAAAATTACACCCCGATATATTTATGATATTGATTTATGAGCTAAAATTTAGGCATCATTTCAAACATTTATTTAACGAAATCAAAATGTATTTTATTTCTTTAATTGAACAGGTACATATAATAGATTGATCTAAATAAAATAAGAAGTTGTTATTGAGACTTTCTTCTTGGCTCAATTACAATTTCATGTAAACTAAGTAAATTTTGTTTATATGTTAAGAAACTAAATTCACTCGATATTTCATTGTGAAAGTAACTATTATATATTATAGTATTGACTTAAAATTATTGAAGTAGTCGATCATCAATTTTAAATTCTAAATACGTTCTAATAGTTGGAATATGTTAAGTTCATTTTGCAGGAGTGCGCATAGATGCGGCAAGTTGAGAATGTAATTTATTTTTATTTTTTTATGATTTTTTTTATATAAAAAAATAAAAAATTACAATTAATTTTATTCTTTCACATGATCTTATATATATATATATATATATAAACGAATATGTTAGAGCGCCTACGTGTCACATTCTTGATATAACGTTAATATCTTTTTTCCAGAATTTTCTACTATTTATTTGTATATAGATGATATAAATTACCACACTTTGCAACGCCTCCTCCACCCTCTTTTTGCTTCCCTGAGAACTCACTTTATCGAATTGCAATGCCGCTTCCTGTTCTCCTTCCTCTCATCCGGATACTTTTTTTCCCCATGGAGTACCACCTGGAGAAGAAAAATAAATGACACTGTTGTTTTTCTTTGCCAGTGAAACATCACATTCTTATGGAACTCTAATGGCCTTGCAAAACCTCCTTTCCAAAACATGGCATTGCTCGCTTTCAAGGCTGCATTCACAACATGA
>JBCEWC010014406.1:0-14391 GCA_038996855.1 Solanum aculeatissimum
AGCGTCGTCCGGTAGAATGTAGATATCGTCTCTGGTCCCTACATGGTTAGAACATGTAGAACAAGAATATGGGTTAGTACAATTAAGCACTAAGTATGTGGGCATGCAATGCATATGACAATATAGTATGACCAAGCAACATGTTAAGGGGACAAGTGATACGAAAGGAATGCATGTAGCCAAAGAGTAATATAACAAGATGCTATGCCATGATGCATGAAATGCAATACTATGATCAATATATATATCGGGGATGTGACCACAACCGACAACATGGAAAAGACCTGAGCGAGCTACTACCCAAATCCGAACTACTCGACAAATAGTACCCTAATCACCCTTGAAATAAGGGGAAACATACAAGTCATCCCATATAGGGAGAAATTCCATGGTGGCACATAGTTTGACGAAAAAGAGTATGGACCCTGTGGAGATAGTCCACCCACCTCCAATCCCTCAGTACTAAGTCTCATCCCACGGAAATACGTATATATACATGCAACATTTAAATTGAGAGACTTACATTCACTTTCAAATCATGCATCATTAGTCAAATTGAAACCATTGTACAAATCATGTTCATGCTTAAGTCAAGGGCCATCAAGAGTTTACAAAATTGTTTTCATGATCATTCCATGTCAATGCATTAAGAGTAGCTCATCTACATAGCTTATCATATCAAGCATCCAAAACATGTGAATATGGTGCAAGCACCCAATATGATCAAAGAGTCATGGCAAGGGACTATGTGATCACAAGTCTTAACATTACATTCAAAACATGAGTTTCATCATAACAATAATCCATGCATATGCCATGAATGAGGATCAAGAAAATGGGTAATGGAATTCAAACTTAATTTCACAATTTGAAAGGCAATTCATCATAAATCATGTGAAAATCCATAATTCAAGCATAATGCAAGTTACCCGTGCATAATTAAATCATAAAAAGGGACATGCAATTTGATTCATCAAGGGTTTCCATGAACATTCATAATTTCAAGCTTAAATTATGTTTAAATCACCTAAATCTACAGTAAATAATTCCCAACACTAACAAAAAGAAATTGAAGAACCCAGAACTTGAAGAAGCTTAAAATCATAATTTAAAGGTTAGGGTTCTTGGATCTTCAATGATGGAAGAAAATCCTTGAATCAAATCCCACATACCTCATAATAAACAAAGGAATTGAAGTTTCAAGTGAGCAAGGTCGTCTTCCCCAAATTTCTTCAAGCTTCAACAATGGAGGTCAAGAGCAATTTAGGATTCTTCCAAGTGTATAGAGAAGGCTTAGAATGGATGAATAAGGGTTTGGGTCTTGATTTAGGAGTTTAGGGGACTTTAGGATACCTAAAAGGGGCCTAGGGATTAATTAAATCACGAAATTACCATTGATGAAATGGAAACTTAACTGTAAAGCAGTGTCAAACGGAGGAGTTATAGTGCCCATCAAAGTGTCACATGGACCGTACCAAATGTCGTGAACCTTGCCTTAGATAAAACTTCAACGCGAACTCTCGGAGGACTTTCTAGACCACTTGACGAGGGGGTTCACGGACCATGTGGCTTCACACGGACCGGGAATTGATCCGTGGAGCCACACTTGGACCAATACCCAACCATCAGCCTTGCCCAAGCTTCTGCCCCACCCAACGGCCACCCATACGGACCGTACAAGGTCTCACGGACCATGGGGTGTTTTGTGAGTCATGCCTTGGGTTATGGGGTGGGTCCCGGTCACCCCAGCTTACTGGACCATGGAACAGACCCCCGCAAGGACCGTGGACCCTCATATGGTCCGTGGTTCTTGTCTTAGGCCATTTCCAGGGCCTCTTTCCAATGGCTTCCAGATTTCAGGCAGGCTCACTAATGTGGTCATAACTTCCTCATACGAACTACGAATTGAGTGAAACCAGTTGCGTTGCGAAGCTATCTCAAAGAGCTTCAATTTTATATGTAGCATTCCACATGGTTAAATCCGCATCAAATGTTATGCTACCTCAAATTTCACTATTCAAATGGCCTATCTAGGCCACCAAATAATTCATTTTGCGTTCGGCCACTTAAACTCAACTCACTGCTACCAAAACTCAATCATGACCAGTATAACATCATACAATACCAACCATAAGGAGGTTTCAAAAATATTTGGGTTGTTACAAGTACCTGTCCCTACATGGTTAAATCATATAGGGAAATTATGTATTAGTACTTTTGGAATGTACTAAGTATATGAGATGTAATGCAAATATGAAATTGTAATGCCATCATTCATAAGTATAACATATATATATGAGGTAGTAAAATTACTTAATATAGGATTAAACATGAACAAGGAATATCGCTCAATGTGAATTATAACCAATCCATAAAAGATCACGTGTAATGTAATCATATCATCAAATCACAAACTTGTGGGAGAAGACATTATCCAACATTTAGGACCATGATAACTACTACATGGAATCCAACGTAACCCCCTATGTTGTCATGGGGAGACCACTTGCTGGGTGTGATTCCATCACTTCGCATGTATCTTTATATAACGTAAATGGCCTATTTGAATCCACTAGCCTAGCCTAAAATGGATCCTATGGTGGCACATAGATAATGAGACAAAGAGTTTCTACTAAGGTTCCCTTACCAAACCCCACCTCAATGTCACATTCGGTGCTGAGTCATCCCAGAGAATCTTTAAAACAGACCTTAGTCAAATTATGACACTTAGAATCATAAAAGTAGCTCCAACTTAGAAACCTCCAAGTAAGTATTATCCTTTTATCTTAGGGACCTTATTAAACATCTTTAGGGCAATTGCCGACATGCTTATATATTTGACAAATCATAACTTTAAACCCTTTCTTTAGTGCCCAAATCTTATCATAAAATATGTAAAACATGACTTGCGAGTAGGTAGGATAGGCTTTTAAATTGGAACAATCATAAATAACAAAAACCTTGCATAAATCATGAAAATATACTCATTCAAAATATGGTTAAAAAACCCACACTTCATTTTCTTAACCCACATCATTGGGGTCATCATCAATAGCTTGAAATCATGTAAATACTTAGTGAAACATCATAGGATATCATGAAGATCATTTAGTAACATAAAACATCATTAAAGCATCATAAACATGCATATTAACTTGAAGGAACTTAAAGAGAAGGTAAAAAGGCTTTATGAGAGACTTTGTGGGTGAACGGATACCCATAAATCAAACTGGCATACCTTGGTAAGCTTGGGAAGATAGAATTTATTGTTTAAAGAGAAGACCCATTGAAACCCTAGCCTCCTTAGCTTGTTCTTCTTCTATGGGAGAGTATCTTCTTGCCCTAGGTTTTTTAGAATAAGAGAATGGAAGAATGAATAAGGGTCACAAGGCTTTAAGGCCTGATTTAGGGCCCTTAGGATAAAAAAATGATATAGTATAAGAATAGGATTTACAAAAATGATAAAATTGCCCTTCATTAAAACTGTTAGAATGAATCTACAAAGCCTGATTATGGGTCGTGGTTTGAACTACAGACCGTAGTCCTATGCATCTTACTCCTTTATTAAAAACTTCAGGAACTGATTAGCTGACCCAAAACAACTAAACACTTTTCGTGGATCGTCCTTTGACTTACGACCCATGGTTGGACGTATAAAGTCCTTCCACACTTAGCAATTTCCTTACTTTATTAGCCCTCATTGACGAAGGGTATCTATGGGTAGTACATAGGTCTATGTTTCGTGTTGTTAATCATATGCCACTTTCTAGAAACTTCTAATTTCCTTCATGTCTCATAACCTCATTCACGACCCTAACTACAAACTGCCAATTAATCATGGGTCATCATTGGCTATATGGTTACCCCACACTTGGAAACTTTTTTTTTCTAAAGTTCATATTTAAAGAAACAACCTACGAGCCATAACTTCACCTATGAGTCATACATTGGCTTCATAGATTAACCGCATGTAATTTTTTGATCAACTTTTTTTGTACTCTTAGGATCAAAAATTGAGGGTCATTAAAATGACATAGGTCTATTTATGAGGTCAAGTCCATGACCTGTGGATGGAAACACACGTCGTAGGTCTGGCCTGTGAATATGACCTTCAAGAAATGAAAAAAGGTTTACAAGTGTGGGGAAACCCACGAAGACATTAACTACGTTAGTGCATGGCCCGTAAAAAGGCATAAAATAAATTTATAGTTTCTAGAAGGTCATCTACGATTAGTAGGACCCGTAATTCATCTTCATAGAAAGGGGCCCAGAGAAGTAGAAATGTGGCTAAGTATGGAAGGACTCTTTGAGTCAAATCACGAGTCATAAATCAAAGGACGACCCATAAGTAGTAGTTTCATGGTTTAGGTCTGGTTAACAGTTTCTGAAGATTAGAAAAGAAGAAAAGGAAGACCAGGACTAGGGTCCATTGTTCAAACCATGACCTTTAATCATGGTCTCATGAATATGATCCAACAACTTTAATGAAGGGTAATTTTATCATTTCCACTAATTCTAATCCTAAGCTCTGTCATTTTGGGTGGTCTTTTAGGCCTAAATAAGACCTTAAAGCCCTAGAACCTTCATACTTTCTCTCATTCTTCAATTCCTAAGATTTTCTTAGACAAAAAAACACTCCCTAGAGAAGAAGAACAAGCTAAGGAGGCAAGGGTTTCAAAGGGTTCTTTCACCAACAACAAATTCCTTCTACCTAAAGTGTACCAAGGTATTTGAGTTTGAATTTTAGGTCTCCTTTCACCCACAAAGTCCTACATAATACTTTTTACATTTTTTAAATTCTTTCTATGTTACCATGCATGCTAATGATGATTTCATGATATTGTAAGTTACTACATGTTCTGAATCATGATGTTATATAACATGTTTTCATGAACTTCAAGTTAATGATGATGACCCAATGATGTGGCTTTCAGTAATGAAGTGTAAATTGTTTTACCATGTTTTGAATAAGCATATTTTCCCATGATTATGCATTATTTCATGATTGATGATTGTTCCAACTTAAGGACTTATCCCACCTAGTTTCAAGTCAAGTTTTGCATGATTTATGATAAAGATTAGGGCATTAAAGAAAGGTTGTAAAGTTATGATTTATCAAAGATATAAGCATGTTAACAAAAGCCCTAAAGATGTTTGTGATGGTCCTCAAGATAAAAGGACAAAACTCACTTGGTGGTTCCTTAAGCTTAAGATACTCATACGATTGATACTTATGATTCTAAGTGTCATAAATTAGTGATGTTTAAGTTTTAAAGAATATGTGGGATGACTTAGCACCGAATGTGACATTGAGGTTGGGTTAGGTAAGGGAACCCTAGTAGCAACACTTTGTCTTTTTAACTATGTGTCATCATAGGAGCTCTTGTAGGCTAGTGGATCCCCTAGGCTATTTATGTTATATAAAGATGCATGCTAAGTGATGGAGTTCCACCCAGCAAGTGGTATCCCCGTGCCAACATAAGGGGTTATGTTGGATTCCATGTAGTATCTAAAATGGTCTAATATGTCGATTATGGTCACTTCCACAAGTTTAAGATTCCATAATATGGTTCCATCCCATGTGTTCCTTTATGTGCATGACTTATACTCATCTTGATACAAAATTCCTTGTGTATGCTTAAGCTTATGTTAAAGTTCCATTTATTGTCCCATGCATGTGAATTTATACTAATGAATGATGACATTTCAATTTCATGTTTGCACTTGCATCTCACATGCTTAGTACATTTCAAAAGTACTAATGCATATTTTTCATGCATGATTTAACCATGTTGGCACAAGTGCTCCTCTATCGGCTCATGGCTAGTTTTCAAGCTTTTGAGACTAGTACTTTTTTGTGAGCCCTTAGTCAGGAGCTCTACCATTTTCATTCTTGCTTTGTATTTTAGACGTTGATGTATATGTTGGCCTTTTGAGAATTTTACATTCTATGTTGTTTATGTATGGAGTCTTTTCTATTTGATGGAAATTGATTGATACCCATTTCATCCATCCCTAGTTTAGTTGGTATGCTCTTTATGTACGAATATGTATGATGTTTCTTTTAATTATTGCTTGATTATCATATGTCTCCATATACCCTTTACCCATTTCATTCTAAAAAATGTTTAGTTTTATGCTTTATGAATACTTGAGATATTAAAGATGGATTGGATGAGGTGCCTTCAGGTATCTCATTCATTGTGTGACAACTTGGCCCTAGGTCAACTTATTACAAACTTGGTATTAGAGCACAAGGTTTTAAATTTTTTCTTGGATGTCCATGCATACCAGGTTGAGTAGAGTCTCATTCAAGATTGTGAAGCGCGCCACCATCATAAGTTAGAGGCTATGAGATGGTTTAGGAAAGTCTTTCCTTATTTCTTAATCATGTCATTCCATTAATGTAGACTAAGGTTCTCCTATAACTAACAATGATCTCTTTGATTATTTCTAGATCATGTCACCAAGAAGAGCCCCACACCAAAGAGGCATTACCGAGCAATAAGCTCCTTCGCTTAAACAAGATGATAGAGTTTCTTATGCGGAGTTTCGAACTATGTTCACTATGTTGGATCAAGCACTGGCCAATCAAGCTAATAGAGAGATTGACATTCCTCCCCAAGTTCCTACTCTGGCCAATAAAGTTTGAGACTTCATGAGAATGAGCCATCCAGAGTTCCATGGTTCTAAGATAAAAGAGGACTCCATTGATTTTATTGATGAAGTCCATAGAATAGTAGTGGTTATGGGTATTCCATCAAAGGAAAAAGTTGAGTTGGTGGCCAACCAACTCAAGGGGGCAGCTAAAATATGGTATGAGCAATGGACGGATGAGAGGGGCCAATGAGAAGGCCTAATTGGATAGGAATAGTTTAAGTGCACCTTTTTAGATCGGTTCTTTTTTATTGAGTTGATGGAGGCCAAAGTTCAAGAATTCATCAACCTCAAGAAAGGGAACTTGAGTATGAGGGAGTATGCCCTTCAGTTCACTAATCTCTCTAAGTATGCTACCTTTATAGTTGTGGATTTGAGGGCCTGTATGAGAAATTTTATCTCCACAGTATCAAAGTTAGTGTCAAAATAGTGCAAAATGGATATGTTAGAAAAGGAGATAAATATTTCCCAATTGATGACTTATGTGAAACAAATAGAGGAGAAGAAGCTAATGGAAAGAACAAGGGATCCCAAGAGGGCTCAGATCGATCGCGGGGGATATTCCTACCAAAGGAGTGTAGGTTACAAGTTCCAAAGTGGTAAAAAATCAAGGGTGACAAGGGTCTACCAACACTCCTTCTTTCCAGTCCACTAAAGATAAGGGAGTAACTCCTAAGCTACAAAGCTCCAATTGCCCCAAGTGGAGAAAGCTCCACAAGGGAGAATGTTTGGCCGGATCGAATGTGCATTTCAAGTGTGGGAAGCCCAAAAATCATGACAAGGATTGTAGAAGTGATGGTGTAAGTCCCCAAGGCCAAGGTGGGTAAGTCGAAGATGCCCTGAGGACCATCGATGTTTATGCTCCCCATGGTTTTGAAGAGGTTGAAGAGGCTCTAGATATTGGCACTGGTATATTGAAAGTTTTCAATTTTAATGAATATGCCCTATTAGACCCAAAAGCTAATTTGTCATTTTTGGCTCCATTTCTTGATAATAAATTTCATACATTTCCTAAAGTCCTTCATGAGCCCTATAAAGTAAGTAACCCCGTAGGAGAGTTCATTATTGCCCGAAGAGTCAATAGAAATTGTCCTATTTCTATTTTGCATAAAGTGGTGACTTGTGATCTAGTAGAGCTTTCCATGGTTGATTTTGATGTAATACTCGGGATGGATTGGTTGCCTATGTCCTATGCTTTCATTGATTGTAGAACTCGTAGGGTTAAGTTTCAAATCCCAAATAAGCCTATTCTTAAGTGAAAGGGTAGTAATCTTCACGTAGAGGTCTATTTGTTTCCTTATTAAAAGCCTAAAAATGATATGTAAAGGGTTCATATATCATTTTTTAAGGGTCAAATATGTCACATCTAAAGTTCCTTCCCTTGAGTCGATCAACATTGTTAATGAGTTTCTCGATGTCTTTCTAAATGAATTACTAGGTGTTCCTCCCAAAAGGGAAATAGATTTTGGGATGGACCTCTTACCTGTCACTTATCCCATATCAATCCCTCCATATAGAATGGTTTTATCAGAGTTGAAGGAATTAAAGAAGCAATTGAAGGATTTGTTAGAGAAAGGATTCATTCGGCCTAGTAGGTCTATGTGGGTGCTCTGATTTATTTTGTATAGAAGTAGGATAGGTCACTCCGTATATGTATAGATTACCAAATACTCAATAGGGTCACTATCAAGAACAAATAACCACTCCCGAGGATGGATGACTTGTTTGATCAATGCAAGGGGCTACACACTTCTCCAAGATCAACTTGAGATCTGAGAATCACCAATTAAGGATGAGGGAATGTGACATTCCTAGGATGGTATTTTTGACTAGGTATGGTAACTTCAAATTTGTAGTGATGTCTTTCATTATCACCAATTCACCATTCATATTTATGAACCTTATGAACAGGGTGTTCAAGCTCGACCTTGACTTTTTCATAGTGGTTTTCATTGATGACATCTTAATTTACTCCTGAAACGAGGTAGAGCACATGGTACCCTTGAGAGTGGTATTGTAAACCCTAAGGGAGCCAAGACTTTATGCAAAATTTGATAAGTGTAAGATTTTTCTAAGTGAAGTTGCCTTCCTTGGGCATGTTGTATCAAAATATGGTATTAAAGTTTAACCTACGAAGACCAAAGCAGTGAAGAATTGGTCATGGTCATTGACTCCTATGGACATAAGGAGTTACTTGAAATTAGTCAGATACAATAGAAGGTTTGTGCAAGATTTCTTCTCTATTTCATCCCTATTAACCAAGTTGACTCAAAAGAAGGCAAAGTTTGTGTGGATAGATGAGTGTGAGAAGAGATTCCACACTTTGAAGGATTAACTAACTTTGAATCCAATCATTACATTTCCAAAAGGAAATGAGGGGTTCGTAGTTAATTCGGGTGCATTGAGGATTGAGTTGAGATTTTTGCTAATGTACACAATAAGGTGATTGTCTATGCCTCAAGTGAATTGAAGGTAGATGAGAAGGACTAACCAACTCATGATCTTGAACTTGCGGCCGTAATATTTGACTTGAAGCTTTAGTAACATTACTTGTATAAGGTTTATGTGGATGATTTCACTGACCATAAGAGCCTTCAACATGTATTCACCCAAAAGGATATCAATTTGAGGCAACAAAGGTGGTTAGAGATACTCAAACATTATGACATGAGTGTGAAGTATCACTCGGGCAAAGCCAATATGGTAGTTGATGCCCTTAGTAGAGTCTCCATGGGTTGTGTGTCTCCCTTTGAAGATGAGGGGAAAAGGGAGTTGTCCAAGGGCGTCCATATGTTGGCTAGGTTAAGAGTAAAGTAGAATGAATCCGAAAGTGGTGATGTGACAATACTTTATGGTTTTGAGTCTTCTTTGATTGAGGAAGTCAAATCCAAACAAGATCTTGATCCCACCCTAGTGGAGTTAAAAGCCTTAGTGAAGGAAGGAAATATAGAGGTTTTCTTACACGAAGGAAAGATCTTGATTGTTAACTAGAGAAGCTAAAATATGGCTAAGTGTGGAAGGACTCTATTAGTCTAACCATGAGCCGTATGTCATAGGATGACCTGTAAGTAGTAGTTTTTTGGTTTGGGTCTGGTTAACAGTTTCTAAGGATTGGAAAAGGAGAAAATGATGACCAAGACTATGGTTCGTGGTGCAAACCACAACCCATAATCAGGGTCTCAATAGTTTTAGTGAAGGGGAATTTTTTTCATTTCCGCTAATTCTAATCCTAAGTTATGCCATTTTGGGTGGTCTTTTAGGCATAAATCAGACCTTAAAGCCCTAGGACCCTCATCCTTTCTCTCATTCTTCAATTCCTAAGATTTTCTAAGGCAAAGAAACACTTCCTAGATAAGAAGAACAAGCTAACGAGTCTAGGATTTCAAGGGGTTCATTCACCAACAGAAAATTCCTTCTTCCTACCAAGGTATGCGACTTTGATTTGTGGGTATCTTTTCATCCATAGTGTTTTTTACCTTTTCTTTAAATTCCTTCCATTTTACCATGCATGCTAATGATCATTTCATGATATTTTAAGATACTACATGTTCCCAATCTTATCATATGATGTTATATTACATGTTTTCATGAATTTCAAGTTAATGATGATGACCCCAATGATGTGGGTTTAAGTAATGAAGTGTGGGCTACTTTGATCACACCCAAATTATACCTCCTAATTAATTTATAAACGGTCGTTGTTCAAATATAGAACCTAACAATGACTAGGGTATATCCCACAAGGAATATGGTCTAGACTTGGAGTACTTAAAGCAATTCAGATGAAATAATCAACTTACTTCCACAAAAAGGGTTTTAAGTTAAAAACAATAGTTCAAACCGAAACTAAGATCAACAGTCAGTGCACATATTACTAATTCAGTGATAGAAGTAACTAAGGTGTTGTGCTCCTTATGAATTCCTAACACAATATATCCTAATAACTGTAACTAGAATATCAACCTGGTAAGTTATGTTCACCTAATTCCTTGGGCCAACAACTAGGAAAACTTTACCATGCAACTTGGGCGGTCTACGGGTGTCACATTACTAACCTTTACCTTGTCCCTGTACAACCATCCCTTAGGCCATTCATGTTTATTAGATGAGTGTGCTCATGTTGAATCTAATTATTTATCCCGTTTCCCATTCATTAACCCCTTGGCCGGCGAGTAAGAATAAGGTGAGTTCTAACATTTGTCATCCATAAATAAATATTATAATAATAAATAACACATGTATGCACATTTTCCAAGGATTACAAGTTATTTGGTTTTTACTTTGTTAGTTCTTCATGGTTCTCACAACCCTAATTGTTGATTTAGCTACTCGTGCTTATTGTAGATGGAAGAATCATGTTATGAATTTGCATAATTAAACACTTACAATGAAGAATTTAAGAACAAGAAATCCAAGATCTTCACGTAAGTCACGATATTGAAATCAAAAGATAAGAACAAAAGTTGTCTATTCGAAATCTCTAAGAACACACTCAAATAATGTATTATATGAAGTTAGTAGTTCTATACATCTAAAAGTACCTAAAACCTTGTTTGTAATAAAAAAAACCAAATCCTAAAATTATTAGAAAAACTAGAATCGAGGCCTTCCACGAGCTGAGTTATGGATTGTGATTGCTTTTACGGAGTGTGGAATGGTTTCGTAGTTTGCTTCCTCAAAAGCACCCTTCATTGTTCGATTGCCTATTACGGACCATAGATTGACTTTGGATCGTAAAAGCCTTTGTCCTGTTAACTTTCAACAACTATGCAAAATCTTTGGGCCTCAAGTCATGAACTGGTCTACGGGTCATCAAACAAATCATGATTCATCCTATTAATTGATAGTTCCACTTTAAGAAAAATTGGTCCTCACCGGTCCCCTATGAACCCTATCCACCGCTTGTGTATCAAACCATGAACCGTAGATTGTCTCATAAGCTTTAAAAAGCTATAACTCATGCAAACCATTACAAAAAATCTCGAATCTTGTAATCCTACAAAATCAACATAAAAACACATCAAACCTACTAACATTGCTAGAGAACACACAAAATTCTATGTTTAAAGCATTAAAAGTGTTGTATTTTCGAGGCACATCAATACCTTCAACTAAATATTATTGTTTGTCTTCAAGAAATAGGCTCAATCTGACATAAGTAGTACACAAACACATAGATCTTAATATCATATCATACATCATATCTTAGTCAATCACAGATACAAATTCAAACTATATGTGTATGTACGGAACAATTATCAAACAAACTCAAGTGGACTAACACATAATAGAGTAACTTTGACATGCAAGGCAACATACACCTACCAATTGAGGTATAAGCAGACACTGTTAAAATATAGAACCTGATAAAGGTTAGGGTCGATCCTATGAGGAATATGGTCTAGATTAAGAGTAGTTAAAACAATTCAGATGAATTAATCAACTTATTTCTAGAAAGGGGGTTTTGATGTAAAAACAATAATTCAAACCTAAACTAAGATCAATAGTCAAAGCACGTGTTACTAATTTAGTGAAAGAAGTATCATAGGGATCGTGTTCCCCATGATAGCCTAACACAGTGTAATCTAATAACTATAACCTTTTAGAATGTGTAGCATACAGAACTGGTAAGTTATGTTCACTTAATTCCTCTGGCCGGAAACTAGGCAAATTTCATCATGCAATTTAGACCGTCTACGAGTGTTGCATTACTAACCCTTACATTTTCCCTGTACAACCATTCCTTTGGTTGATCAATTTGATTGGACGGTCCATAAGGCAATTTGTACAAGTGAAGAAAACTTTGGTGCAGTGCAATCTATGAAGCCCAGGTACAGGTTGTGATTTCTTATAAGAACTGTAACCTTGTTCGTCTGAGTTGCCGATTCTAGTTTTTCTAGTTCATTTTAGATTTTGTTTTTACTTAATGTAAGTAGGGTTTTTAGATTTTTTAGAGGGACACTTCAATACAAAAAGAGAGAAGAAGAGAGACTAATGAGAACTCATTACTTATGATTATTGAAGATGACTTTTTATCTATAACATCATGATTTCTTGTGAAGATTTTGACTTTTCTTGTTTTTCAATTCATCATTATAAGTATTTAATTATTCTATTCAATAATATAATTTCTTCATCTACAACAAGTATGCATAGCTAAATCCACAACTCAGGTTGTGGAAATTATGAAAAACTAACAAAGTAAAACTTGGATAATTTGTAATCCTTGAAAAGTGTGCATGCGTATATTAATTTATCCCTTTGATATGAATGTTTTTTAACCATGGCCAACATTGGAACTCTCCTAATTATTACTTACTAGATCAAGAGGGTAAAGAATGGGATAAGGAAAAATTAACTAGATTCGATGTGATCCCTCTCATCTAATCAACCTGAACTTATCAAGGGATGGTTGTATTGGGAAAATCATGTATTAAAATTGACTTCTTGCCTGGATCAAATGGTTAGGTAAATATAACTTACCAGTTCTAGATGCTACACACTAGAAAGGGTATGATTATCTGGTTATACTGAGTTAATAGGAATAATAGATAATACCCATAAGAAATTAATATTTAATTTAAAAGAATTTAGTAAAAAGGGTTTTGGGGCTCCATGGGTTGAACAACCCATGGATGTAGAACCCACATACTTTAAGGCCTTGAAATTTGATGAAGAAAAGTTGAAGAATCTTGTGGGAATCACCTTGGGGCTTGATCTTTAATGGAAGAACTTGAAACCTTAAGAACTTGGAAGACTTTTGGAAGAGAAATAATGGGAGGTTTTGAGATGTAACAATCTGAAATTTTTCAAACTTTGTAATGTCTAGTGAAGGTTAGTGTTGGAATCGTCATGGTTGAATTTTGGTATTCATGGGTTGTATTTAAGTGGCCGAATTTAAAGTGATGGTTTTGGTGAAAGATTGTAAGATTGGTTAGACAACATGAACTTTGAAAAGACATATATGTTGGTAAGAGATGAACTGTATGGGCTATTATATATCAAATCTAAGCACTTTGAGTTATCTTCGCAACGCAACTGGTTTCACTCGATTCGGAGTTTGGATGTGGAATTTATGGCCCTTGCAGTGAGACTCCCCGTATTCAGAAGTATGCTGGAAAAAGGATTCGGGATGGAGTCCAAGTGAGGGACCATGGACTGTTTGGTGGTTCACAGTCTGTGGTGTGTCTCGTGAGTTATTCTAGTGGGCTCCCCTAAAGCTTGGACCAAGCCCCGGACCAAGTGGACCTTCATGGACCACTTCCCGGTCTGTATGAGCCTTCATGGTTCATGAGGGGTCCAGTGAAGTGTTCCAGAGAGTTGGTCAACGCTCAGGGCTGGACTCCGGACCAAGTGATGCTCCATGGACCATTAATAGGTCCATGTGTAGCTACACGGTCCGTGAGGCCCCTCGAGAGTTGGTCCAAAAAGTCCCCCGAGATTTCAAGATGAAGTCGTGACCAAGTGAGGTCTCACGGAAAGGTTCACGGTCTATGAGCCTCTGGACGACCCCTGTGCAGCTTCCGTAAGGCCCTAATTTTTGTGATCTAGTCCATTTCATTAGTGGTTAATTCGTAATTTGGGTTAATCCTATGCCCCTTTTAGCCTTTCTAAGGTCTCCTAAAGCCTCCAAATCAAACCCTAATTCTCTTTTATTCATTCTAACACTCTTCAATCCTCACAAATATTCTCTCAATCCTCTTGACCTCCATTGATGAAAGCTTGAAGAAATTT